>PVLD010031536.1:0-15622 GCA_004027595.1 Dinomys branickii | reverse complement strand
GTACGTACCCTGAACTCAAGAAGGATCTGAAATGGAAACTGAAGCTCTAGGGAAAACCAAGCAGAACCTCTCCTGGAGGAAAGGATTGGAGGGCTGCCACGGCACAGTCGGAGAGAGAGGAGATGGAGAAGGAGGAGGCCACTGCTTCAAACACACTCTTGGCCCAAGCCCTCGTTCCAGCGATTGCAGCTGCGGCTTCAGAGACCCACGCTCATGGAAGCCTCCCGACTAGGCCAGGGGAGAGCAGGGTTCCAGGAGCTGGTCCAGAACTGGAGAGGAGAGGGCGCAGCCAGGAGGAGAGGCAATGGTGGTTCGGAACTGTGGTCAAATCCAGTGTGAGGATGAGAGGTTGCAACAGCCAGGAGTCCCCACTCTGCAGCAACCTTCCTAATCAGCACCTGGAGGCAAGGTGGAGCCAGAGCAGCCAGTACTCATCCCACCACACCCAGCTCTATGCCTGCCTCCAGGCTGTGGCCTCCTGCCTCTCCACTCTGTGGGCGGCTGCCAGTGGGGAGCGGTGGGGTGCATCGGCACCCACATCAGAGCCACAGCAACTCCCAGGGATCCAGCCAATGAACAAACGGGAACTGGAGCACAACAGCAAGAGAGAGCTGCAGATGCGCCCTTCTCGCTCCAGCATCAAGCAGGAAGCATGAACTGAGTTACTGGGCTTCGGCTCTCACCCTGAACACCCTCTGTGAGCACCTTGAGCCTCAGCGGCCTGAGCAATCACCGCCTGTTCCTGACAGCAATGGGACGAGTCCACAGGCTTTAGGACTCACCCCAGACTACTGATGCGAGCAACAAGAGTGTCTCCATACTGCTTGCATATATAAACGTTATATGAACCCATGGTGACCAGGTGGGCAGCAGAGAGAGAACCTCCCGGAGGAATGCCACTCAGACATGGCAATATAGCAACATGTGAAGGTCAGAGAGGAGGGAGGTGGATATCCTGAACTCGGGAGGGATCTGAGATAGGAAGTGAAACCCTCGGAAAGTCTAAGCAGAACCTCCTCTGGAGAAGGGGATCACAGATCTGACATGGCGCAGTTGGAGGGAGACGAGATACAGAGGGAGGAGGTTGCCGCTCCAAGCACACCCCTGGCCCACGCCCTCGTTTTGGCATTCATAGCTTCAGCTTCGGAGACCCATTGCCCAGCTGCAAGGGGTGGGGAATGGTAATGCTGGAGCCAACTGGTCTGGACCCGTCCCCACCCATAGCACGAGGACAGGGTGGAGCCGGGCGGTCCGCTGTGAGCATATGTGCTCTCCCACCTCCAACCATGGCAGTTTGTATACACCCCTGTATGTTATAGTATAGTCTGAGGCAGCTATATCTCTTCCCAAGGTGAGAGTCCAAGGATATAGATAAACCCAGGTGTACAGTTATTAACACAGGGAAGACAACTGATTGAGTGGTAGGGCAATGGAGATGAGGGAGGAGAAATAACGAACTGATCAAAAGGGCCATCATCTGTGTAACTGAGTAACAAAGATGAAGGTAACATTATGTAGGACAGCATCCAGAGCTAATTCCCTTCTATGTTGTCTATAATTCTGTATTTCCTCAGTCGTTTTTGTATTAGCAGAAATGAAGATAACTTTATATTATACAGCATCCAGTGCAAATTCCCTACTATCTTATCTATAATTTGGTATTTACTTTAATGTTTTTGTGTTAACTAATGAGAAGATAACTATGTAATACAACATCCAGTTCTAATTCCCTACTATATTCTGTATAACTTTGTATTTTCTGTATTGTTTATGGCTTTTCTGGTTCATATGTCTCCATTCTTTTGTCTTTAAAAAAAATAAAAAAAAAAACACAATTTTAACAACACCGAAGTGTTTATGGGACTTAAGTCAATTTTGTTAACTTACAGTTTTATAAGAAACATACAGGTATACAGAAAAAGTTTATAGGTTAACTGAGAGTAATCAAAATTGTAGAAACTAGTGTGGGAACAGACATATTGGTACAGTCTGGGTCCTCCAAAAGCAGATACTGACCTACAGTTGCCTTATAGCATACTTACTAAGGATCAATACCAGGGGAAAAAATACAGGACTGCACAGAGAAAGTCAACCTGCAGGGCCAGCCTGTCACAGTCCCTCCCCACAAGGCATGCTGAGATGTGTGTGGCCCATCAGACAGTGTCAACATATCACCATTCGTTAGATGCAAATTAAAAGCAATGAGACAAGCCCACATACCCAACAGAATAGCTAACATCAAAAAATTTGAAAAAGCTAAGTGTTGATGAAAATGTGGACCTTTCATGTATTGCTGGAAAAAATTAGAACTGATTCAGACACTGAAAATTGACTGTGTCTTGAACTCATGACTCAGAAATTCCCCTTCTCAGTACTTATGTAGCAGAAATCTTTGCATGTATTGACCAAGAGATGTGCTCAAAATGTTCATCACAGCATTATTTGAAATAACCCCCTGTTATGGTTTATGTCTGGATATACCCCAGAGCCTCATGCAGTCAGGGGGCAGCTTCTAGAGGTTATGAGTGATTCATGGTCCAGTGTTGGGATTATGGATGTGAGTGCTACACCCGCCCTGGGGCTGATAGTTTGCCTACAGTGTAAGGGAGAAAAAAAGAGGCTGTTTCCCACCACGCTTCCCTCTTTGCTCTTGTTGCTTTTGCTGTCTTCTGCCACCATGAACGGTTGCCCTGTAACATGTGCCACCCTCTGCCTTGGAGCCAGCTGAGTATGGCCTGAAATTTCCACAAACTGTGAGCTAAATAAACCTGCCTTTCCTTAATTCTGGGTATCAGGTATTTTGTTTCAACAATGAGAGAGAAATAACCATGATATCCCCAAATGCCCATTAGTATTAGAGTGAAAAATAAACCACCATATATTCATAGAGTGAACTAGTATAGTTACAAACACTGCTCCATGAAGCAGTGGGGGGGGGGGGCAGTCACACATGTGCAATGTGGGACAAGAGAAGCCAGACACAAAAAACACATACAATTCTGCCTCTATAAAATTGAGAAATAGATAAATCATTCTAAAATGATAAACATAGAAGTTATAATCCCTTTTGGAGAGTGTGACCTGAGAGCAGCAAAAGGGTCTCTGAGGGGTTGATAATGTTCCTTTCTGGAGATGGGGAGGGCCCAGACAGGTGTGTTGGCCTTACAGAAGCCAGCACAGCGCCTCCACTTGATTTGGCATTCTTTCCATGTGTACATTTGTGTTTCTCCCTAACAAATTGCCCCTAAACGTAGTGACTGTAAACAATGAACGTGTATTATTCCACCGTTTCCTTGGGTCAGGATCTAGATGTGGGTGAACAGAGTGATTCTGGCTCAGGGTCTCTCATCAGTCACATGAGCCTATTGGCTGGGGCTACAGACATCCTGAGGCCCTGCTAGAGTCTCCTTACAATTTTGTATAATCTCAGAATGACATCCCATCCCTCAAGGAGAGGGAATTACCATAGGCAAGATGTCGGGGGCAAGAAAGGCAGACCTGTGGAATTAGTGCAGTTACCCTACCATTTGGAGAATAGGAAAATTACAAGAAAGGCAACCACAGCATATATTCACCTTCCAGTTCAGCCCCTCAACCTCCCCTGCTCTCACATGTTAGTCTAGAAGTAGAACACAATGGAGAAGAGAAGGGAGAGGTGGGGGAACCCATCACAGCGTGCAACTGTGGCAGTGCAGAGCATAAAAAATTACTTGGAGGCAAAGTTCAGTTCAAGCCCCAGGGACTGCTTCACAGAGACTCATTAGCATGAGAAAGTCTCAGTAAACAGTGCTGATCTCAGAAGCCACTGGTTTTTTATTTGTAACTTAAAGGTGTGAGAATAAATGTGCAGGAGAAAAACACTTGCATAGGAGTTTTGGTGAGGGAAAGGGAAAGAACAGGAGGGTCTGCTAAGCAGGCTTATCCAGGCATGAGGGACACAGTGGCCAAAGCAAACATCGCTAAGAGTACCTTGGCTTCTAAATCTGCTCAACTGTTGCCCTGCAGATCCGCTCTAATCATTAGCTGTGCCTTGCTCCAGGGGACCCTGCATCCTCACACTCATTCCAATCACTCCTCTGGCCAGGGCTGCCCCTCAGCAACCCTCAGCCGCATAAACTGAGAGTGCCTGGGCTGGCAAGAATGTCCGGCAGAAGTGAAACTGGATTCCTTTGTGAGCCTGTGGAGACACTTTGGTGATAGGAGCGAGTTGAAGGGCAACTGAAGGTCTCCCAGTCTTGTGTGGAGATGCAGCCAAACATAAGCTATCTACGTAGTTTTCAGTGGAAAGAAGGAAAAACTGTCAGTTAAATACTTAATGACTCCATTGAGGTGGAGAACTTGGCTTTGGTCAGAAGCATTAAAATGGAAACTGCTAGCTGTATTCACAGTGGTCCTTACTTTCCCCTTAGGATCCTGTCAAACTTTTCTATCAGTGAGGATAGGGAATGGTGGGCTGTTCATAGTGTTTCCTAAAAGCGAGAAGAACATCGAAAGCAAAGCGAGGGATTGAATTGGACTGTGGTGGCCCTGAATCAAGGCCAGCAGTTTTCTGTAGCTGTTGGTTTCAAGCAGGAGCCTAAAGTGGTATCTTTCTATGGTCTGTTGGCCATTTCAGAACTTTAGAAATGTAATGGTCATTTCGCTAGAAAGTAACAAATAACTAAATAAATTTTACGAGAGGACTTCAAGATGGTGACCGGGTAGGCAGCGGAGAGAGAACCTACTGGAGGAATGCCACTTAGCCAAAGGAATATAGGAATATAGCAACATGTGAAGGACAGAAGGGAAAGAGGTGGGTATCCTGAACTCAGGAAGGATCTGAAATGGGAATGGAAGCCCTCGGAAAGACTAAGCAAAACCTCTGCTGGACAAAAGGATCGGAGATCCCCCTGGCGCAATTGGGGGGAGAGGAGAAGGAGGAAGTCACCGCTCCAAGCACAGGCATGGCCCACGCCCTCGTTCTGGCATTCACAGCTTCAGCTTCGGAGGCCCACGCTCACGGAAGCCTCCTGACTCAGCCAGGGGAGAGCAGAGTTCTGAGAGCTGGTCCAGGGCTGGAGAGAGGAGGGTGCAGCCAGGAAAGGAGGCATTGGCAGTCGGGAGCAGTTGTCGAACCCAGTGTGAGAATGAGAGGTTGCGACAGCCACTGGGGCAGAGTCCCCAACCTGTGGCAACCTTCCTAATCAGTGCCTGGAGAGAATCAGTGCAACTAGTACACAGCCCACCACGCACGGCTCTACACCTGCCTCGAGGTGGTGACCCCTGCCTCTCTGCTGGATGAGCAGCTACCAGTGGAGAGCAGCAGGGAACCTCAGCAGTGAGCTGCAGCGGCTCCCAGGGATCTGGCCGAGGAGTGGATTGGGGCTCCAGCACCGCAACGGGAGGGAGATGCAGATGGAGGTGGATTGCGTGGCTCCACACCCTTCTCACTGCAACATCAGGCAGGAAGCACGAGCTGGGTTGCTGGAACTCAGCTCCCACCCTGAACTCTCTCTGGGAGCACCTTGAATCTCGGCAGCTTGAGCAAGCACCGCCTGTTCCTGGCAACAATGGGATGAATCCACAGTCTTCAGGACTCACCCCAAACTATTAATGTGAGCACCAAGAGGGTCTCCTTACAGCTTGCACATATGAACCTTGCATGAACCCATAGCAACAAATTAGATGAAAAGCAGCAGACTGGGAGTCTGAAAAACAACATACTCTATACAGCAGACCTGAGAAAATCCTCCAACTCTATTCTAGAACTAATCTTTAAACTCAGTTCATATCCTGAACTAACACTGAGAATGGGCTGGGGAGATTTCAAGCCCTTATACCAAGCATCGTAAGTTTGTCCAATGCCCAGCTTCAAGGAGTGGGGAACGGTAATCCTGGAGATCAGGAGGAGGGAGGAGGAGAAGAAAGGGCCTCTGGCATCGAGGCAACGGGACAGAGCTGAACGGGTCACCGAGGGCGCCCTGATGGGGATGTGTACCCCCGTGGCTGCTCTGCTGTGGGCCCCGCAACTGCTCTGCTGAGGGTCCTGCAAATGCTCCGCTGTGGGCCCTGCTGAGGGCGCCCCATGGATTGGACCCACCCCCACCCATAGCACGGCGATGGGCCAGAGCCAGGCGGTCCGCTGTGAGCATAGATGCTTTTCCACCTCCGACCATGGCAGTTTGTATACACCCATGCATGTGATAGTATAGTCTGAGGTAGCTATATCTCTTCCCAAGGCGAGAGTCCAGGGGTATAGATAAACCCAGGAATACAGTTATTATCACAGGGAAGATGACTGATTGAGTGGTAGGACAACGGAGATGAGGGAGGAATGAATTGAATGAACAGGTGGGCCATCATCTGTGTAACTGAGTAACATGTGAAGGTAACATTATGTAGGACAGCATCCAGAGCTAATTCCCTTCTATGTTCTCTATAATTTGTATTTCCTCAATCATTTTTGTATTAACAGAAGTGAAGATGACTTATACAGCATCCAGTGCTGATTCCCTCCTATCTTCTCTATAACTTGGTGTTTCCTTTAATGTTTGTGTGTTAACTATTGTGAAGATGACATTATGTAATACAGCATCCAGTGCTAATTCCCTGCTATGTTCTGTATAATTTTTTATTTTCAATATTGTTTATGGCTTGTTCTAGTTCGTATGTCTCCATTCTTTTGTCTTTAAAATTAAAAAAAAAAGAATGACTTGAATTGGATTGTGAAGACATGGTGCACTGGCTTGGCTACAGGGTGCTTATGGCATTCACGTCTCATTCCCCACACATCATTATTTAAATCAGCATTTGCAGAATGTTTATATAGTTATGTACATATGTATCCATGTACATACAATGGCTACACATATGTGTACATGTGCATATATATGTAAGGGTTTTTGCACAGTAGGAAAAAAATGACACTTACTATATCATGTGCATTATTTCAGATAACTACAGATTTTCCTCCCTGGAAACAACTTAATATTGAAGGATGTGATTCAGAGCACCTCAGTGATTACTAGGATACTAAGTATAGTAACTAGGATTGAGGCACAATAAGAAAAATAAAATAGATAGAAAAGAGTCGATAACAATCATAGTTTTCAAATTATACTTTTAGTAAAAACTGTAGGTTCAAGACACAAACTTGGTCAAAAATCCCAAAGGGCCATTCCCTTTTACCTGTAAATGGACTTTTTTTCTTTTATTTAATTTTTAATTTTTAATTTTATTTTTAAAACAAAAGAACCCAGAATAACATAGAAGGGGCTGGGGATATAGCTCAGTGGAATAAGCGCCTGCCTAGCAAGCGCAGGGTCCTGAGTTCGATCCCCAGTACCGCCAAAAAAAAAAAAAAAAAACCAGAATAACATAGAAACAATACAGAAAATACCAAGTTATAGAGAAGATAGTAGGAAATTGGCACTGGATACTGTATAACATAGTCATCTTTGCATTTGTTATAACAAAATAAGGGATATACAAATTACAGAGCAGACAATAGGGAACCATCACTGGATGCTATATTACATAGTGTTGTCTTTGCATTTGTTAACACAAAAACAATAAAGGAAATACCAGATTACAGAGAAAATAGTAGGGGGTTACCACTGGATGTTGTATCACATAATGTTATCTTCGTCTTTATTACTCAGTTATATAGATGATGGCTCATTCAATTAATCAATTTTCTCCACTTCACCACCATTGTTCTACCACCCTGTCAGTGATCTTCCCACTGGTAATAACTGCACTTTTGGTTTATTTACTCCCTCATGCTCTTACTTTGGGCAGAGACTTGGCTGCTTCTAAATATGCTGTACATTACCTGGGTGTACACAAATTACTATGGCAGGAAGTGGAGAAGCGCCCTTTGGCATCCCTCACAGCTGTCGAGCATCCAGTCGGGTAGGCAGGGTTACACAGTGAACCGCCAGACTCTGTCAGTGAGACCGCATCTATAGGCTCCACTCAGCAGCCAAGTGGAGCTCTGGGGTCAGGGCAGAACACCTGGGACACCCCGGGGGCTGGACAGAGTTCTAGGGGCAAGGCAGAGGCCTGGCACGCCCCCGGGGCTGGGTGGAGCACCTGGCACACCCCAGGGGCCGAGTGGGGCTGGGGGGGCCAGGTGGAGCGCCTGGCACACCCTGGGGGCCGGGCAGAGCTCCCAGCACGCCCTGGGGGCCAAGTGGAGCTCCAGGGGCAGGGCAGAGTGCCTGGCACACCCCAGGGGCTGATTGGGGCTGGGGGGGCAGAGTGCCTGGCACACCCTGGGGGCCGAGTGGAGCTCCAGGGGTGGGGCAGAGTTCCTGGGACACCCCAGAGGCAGAGTGGTTCTCCGGGGGTGGGGTGGGGTGTTGGCATCCCTGGGGGCGAGGCGGAGCACCTGGCACACCTTGGGGGCCAAGTGGAGCTCTGGGGGTGGGGCAGAACGCCTGGCATGCCTCGGGGGCCAGGCAGAACTCCAGGGGTGGGGTGGAGGACCTGGCATGCTCCAGGGGTGGAGTGGTGCTCAGAGGGCAGGGTGGAGTGTCTGGCATCCCTGGGGGCGGGTTGGAGCCCCTGGCACATCCTGGGGGCCGAGTGGAGCTCCAGGGGTGGGGCGGAGGGCCTGGCACAACCCAGGGGCTGGTCGGACCTCCAGACATACCCTGGGGGGCAGGAGCTCTCCCCAGCCAGACTAAATGGACCTTTTTTCAAGGGTGACTATACCACTTCTTCTTACCTATAAAATGGTCCTTTCTTTATGGGTGGATTACAGCTGTATCACTTGCTTGTAACTTTTATATTTTCCAGACCCCTCTAGCTCTTTGTCAAGCTGCAGCTCCCCTGTGCTGCAATATGTATATATTCCTTACAACCCTACAAATGTGTCTTTTACATTATAAAACCTGTTTGCAAATGATGCAATGCCAGCCTCTGCCTTAAGCCTCAATGACATGCTGACAGCAAAACCTATCTTCATAGTTTTGTTTAGGTTTGTCAGGGTGAGACTTTTGATACTTGACTAAGAGGGTCAGCACCCACCCAAGCCTGAAGGAGTCCTAAGAAGATAGACATTTGACTCCACTGAATTCCATAAGAATAAGGGATCAAAATCTTGGGGGAGGGGATAGCAAAAATAAGATAGTAGAAAAAAACACACAAAAAATATTAATTTTTAAATTGTACTTTTAATAAAAACTGCAAGTTCAGGACACAAACTCAGTTAAAAATTCCTGTGGTCTTTAAAGACACAATAAGTCTTGGCCATACCTTTTTACTTGTAAATTGGCCTAAATTTAAAGCTGTGACTAGACCATTCCTTTTCCTCCATAAAGTGGGCCTTGTGCTACAGCTGGGCTTCAGCTCTAACACCTGTGATAACTGTCACCTATGGATGGGTGGGTGATCACCCTTCCCCTGCTGAAAGAGCATTGCTTTTCATCTGTAAACTGAGTCCTCTCTCTGCAGAGTCACACCTCCTAGATGGTAATCCCAAATCCTCCATAAATATACCCAGCTTCAGACACAAGCTTCTCTCTCTTTTTCTTCTTCTCTTTCTCTCTTCTTTTATCTCTAAATACTTTGTGTACTTTTAAAATTCTGCCTTGTAGATCTTTGACGTCTCTTATTGAGGCATCCTGAAAACTCTTTTTCTGTGATAGAACTCAGTGAATCTGCATCCTGTCCCATGGACATGTGAAACTGAAAATGGGTCCTTTTTTTTGGTATCAGGAATCGAACTCAGGACCTTGCACTTGCCAGGCAGGCACTTATGCCACTGAACTATATCCCTGGCCCTCCTTCTTTTGTTTTTTTGACAGTGTCTTGATATGTAGTTCAAGCTGGTCTTGAACTCATTACGTAGCCCAGGCTGACCTCAAATTCATAGCGATCCTACTGCCTCCACCTCCCAAGTGCTAGCTTACAGGCATGCACCATTATGCCTGGCTAAAGTGGTCCATTTTCAAGACAAAGTAGCTAACATTGTACTTCTCACAGGTGGGGCAAGCCCAGGTCCTGCGCCTCTGCATTTGGGGACCTCCATGGATGCTGGCTAGTGACAGGATGAATTAAGAGTCCTTTAAAACTTTGCCTCTTATATTCCATTGAAAATTATAGACTATCTAGTCTATAAGTTCTTATATAAGTCTATATAGTCTATATATTCTATATAGTCCCTATAAGTTCTTATATAAGTTCTCTGTTCCTTAAATAATTACAGTTGAGATCTGTTATTTCTCTGCCTAAACCCTGACGGGGCTACTCTCTACACTCATTCAACTCCCTCTTCCCAGCTGACAGGGTCTCACCTAGCCGAGCTGGGCCCTGCCTGCCTTTCCAGCTGTGCCCCCTCCACTGCATCCAACATAGGTCTCCTGGCAGACCCCACACATCATCAATACTTCTTGTCTCAGATCAGCAAGTTTTTTTACACTTGTTCTTCCTTCTACTAAGAATTATTTTTAAACCCAGAGGATGGAACTCAGGGCTCCTGCAGGCTTAGCAAGTGCCCTACTCTGAGCTACACCCTGGAGGTCTCCACCAAGGATTTTCTTCTCAGTTCTTTGCAAGCCAGCTTCTTTCCAGTCTCCTCAACTGTTGAAGATGACCTCACAGAGATCCTCCCTGACCACCCCATCTAAAATACCGGCACCCCAGCACTCCCAGCTCCACTACCCAGCCTCTTGCCTTCCTAGCACTCATGAGAAGTAGCAGTAATCTTTGCCAGTTACCCGTCCACCGTCATCACTAGCAGGGAAACCCCATGTGACAGGACCTCATCTGACTTCCCAGGGCATTGAAGAGTATATAGTCCATAGTTGGGGCACAAGCTCTGAATCCTGAGTGAACGAAGGGATGATGAACTCATTGGCCACACTTACAAAGATTTGTGGCTATGTTTACCTGCGTAGTTTGCATAGCTGGGGATGCAATTTAAGATCACATTTGTTTGCTTTGATCAATAGAACATATTCTTGTATCCTTTTGCCCTCCTATCCCTAGTAAGAAGCCCGAGTCCTGGGCTGCTCTTCAAGTGATGCAGTCAGCTCTGTTACTTTTGTCTTATGCAAAATACATCATTTCATCTCCAGGAAACCAGAGCCTTCTGTGGAAAGGCTGTTCTCAGAGCCTTTGTTTGGAGCTGTGCATGATACAGTTTTGCTATTCCAAGAGTGCAAGGGTGAGAAGATACCCTCTCCTATGGTGCTGTCCTAAACTGTGGTCACTCTGTGCACCTATGAGTCTTGGTACCTCATGCCATGACTCCTTAGTTACTTAATTCTCTCAGCCAGTGGGATCACCATGGCAAATGTTCACCAAGCTCTGAGCACACTAAACATATCCATGTATGATCTCATTTAATCTGCATGTCAGCCCCAGAAGGACGAGAGATTCTCAATATCATATCTTCCTTTCCAAAATCCAAAAAGGTCTGAAAGCAAGCAGTTTCCATAAGTCATTTGGAATCAGGAGTGGTAACACACACTAATAATTCCAATAATTGGGGGGCTAAGGCAGGAGGATTGCCACAAGTTTGAGGCTAGTCAAGGATGCATACTAAAGTCAAGGCCAGCCTAGACTGCATAGTGAGACCTGTTGGGAGCCACTGGAGCTGGGTATTGGTCATATGGGTGAGGGTAGGACAGAGCCAGAGTGCCTCAAGCAGTCAAGTTACCTCAGCATTGAACAAAGTACCCTGCCTGGACAATTACAGTTGTTAGTCGCTAGGCAATATTATCTCTCCCGATACTAACATTGCAAGAGTATAAAATAAATGCCCCTACTGTTGAAGTCAGTCCTCTTGTTCATCAGGTAAAGAGGATATAATTCCTGGTGGGTTGATTGCCTCTTTTGCAGTCCAGAGTTAGGTTGATGTTTTAAAAAGCTTTAGTATTTTACAAATATAAAAGTTTAAAATACAATCTAAGTTTAAAATACAATCTCCACCTGACCCCAGCTACTGTCTCTTCCCTTTATTTTCTAAACCCTCTCCCCATCCCCCCGGGGAACCACTGAGAGACCACCAACTTCCACATTTGGCGCCCAACATTGGGACCCCAGTAAGGAGAGTGGTTGGTGGGAGGATACTCCCCACAATTTGTGCACACAGTGGGGGGAGGAGAGAGAGTGGGTTAGTAGGTCAATAGTTAGCACTGGAGTGTTAGATTGACAATTATCAGGTGTAAAGAGTGGGGCACAGAGGTCTACTGACCTTAAACAATATAGTTACAAAAAATAGGCTTAAGAGAAGACAAAAAGGAGAAAAGAATGTTAAACTGCTAGTAGTTAAAAATGAAACAAACAGTTTCAAAAACCACAAATGTTTATAGATATATATAAAAATGTCTTCTGTTCTCATGGTTCCTGTCTTTATTTTTCTTTTCTGGATTGTGGATAAAAGGGGTTTTAAAACTACAAAGGATTCAGCTGGTACTTTAAAGTTAAGTCCCCAGCCTGAGAGGGACAAGGGTGGCAGCCCCACTGGGGGAGAGGTGCAAAGTGGGTTCAGGGAGAGCCTTGGGCTCGGGTTCTAGGCAGACCCCACTGGGACTTCCCAGCCACCTGTGTGTCCATGCAGCCCGTCCATCTGCAGCCACTGGCATGCACTGCCAGCCACCGACATGTGGGCCAGAAGCCCAATGGGAAGGACATGACTGTGGTGCACCCTGGCTTTCCCCACCACCAGCACCACTGGCCTGGATAAGGCTGTGCCTGAGTTTGGCACAGGAAATTCATCCGCCTCAAATCAGTACCTGTGCTTGGAATTCAGGAAAAAACTAGACATCCAGTGGCCAGAGTGAGAGCCCAGGACTAGAGCTATAACTGGCTCTCTAAGAAAAACTTGTGCACCTCCACCACGCAGCCCACCTGCCGGCATTTGCTTGGGGAGGGGAAGGAATGTGGGTGGACGGCACATTCCAGATAATAAGACTAAGGAGGAGCTGTTAGCAGCTCGCCCTTCCCTGAGGAGATGGAGCGGAGGCTTTGACCTTGGTCCCTCCAGATTCCTATTAACTCCTAAAATGGGGCTCCAAACTCTTCCTACTGGAGTCTATAGACCTTGCCTCAGGGTACAGTGAGACTCCTGCTAGGCCACAACAGTCTTATTTTAAAAGGTCTTCAGGTTTTGCCTAGTGTTATCAATGCTGATTATACAGGAAAAAATCAAGGTTATGGTTCAATCTACTCAAAAAACTGTTGAAACCGCTCAATTAGTCATTCTTCATTTGGCAAAAATTGAAAAATTTATAAATAAGTAAAGAGGATCCAAGGGCTTTGGGTCTTCTGGCACCTATTGGGTTCAAAGATAAAATTGATTATTTATAGGAAAAACATTTTTAAGGGCTCGTAGACACAAGTGTAGATGGCCTGTGGGGTGTGGCAGCTGCAGGTCCATAGGGTGTGGTTGGTATTTCCTGGTTTAGAGGAGGGGCTGAATTGCTGACCTGGAGGATCTGCTGCGAATAGCTTCTGCAGGAATAAACCTTCACAGAGAATAGAATAGAATTAAAACTTTTACATTTTTCCCCTTAAGGTGAGGAATTTAAAAGGCTGTTTCCATTCTGAAGATAAAAATTTGCCTTTAGTTTAAAATAAATCATATTTTTTAAGGTTTACAATAAGGGAGATATTTTTAAAAGATTATTTAAAAACCCCATAATTTCCATAAATAAAACTTTGTCCCTTGTCTCAAAAAATGTATATTTCAGTGATGGATTTGGTCTGTTAGAGTTATAGTCAAAAAAGTTTCCTTATTTTAGATTATACAGCTAATAAACTGTCTTGTTTTAATTACAGTTTTCTTCTTGACATCGTATACGGGATTTGCTGCTGATTTGGGGGCTTTTGTGGGCCTTTGGTGCTCTCGTGATTCCTGGTGGTGTTGATGGCCTCTTTTGCAGTCCAGAGTTAGGTTGATGTTAAAAAAAGCTTTGGCATTTTATAAATAGATATAAAGGTTTAAAATACAATCTAAAAGCAGTGTGGTTGAAACAGTCACTGATTTTGACATCCCATTTAAATAATGGCAGGTCTCGTGTTGGCCTCCACAGAGTACAAGATACGATAACTTTTTCATAGTTGGGTCACCTATTCCAAGGGGCAATTTACTCAAACTGCATAGATCAACCTAAATGATTTTCAGACTAATATTAATTGGCTCCATCCAGATTTTGGACTAATTTCTCCAGTGTTATTAATTGTCATTATTCTTCAAACAAGTTATTTCAAATTGCTCCTGTATTCACAGATGGGTCATCTTAGGTTAAGGGAGGTTATATGATGGCTTCTTCTTCCAAAATATTGGATACAGATTTCTCACATTATGATCAAAATTCAAATTATGAAAACAAAAGGGGGAATCAATCCCTCCTACTTCATTTGTCAATATATACTAATTAAATTTTTAAAATTTTACAAAAGCTGCAAGAACAACAGAAGAAAGACAATTCAATCAGGAAAAGCAAAAAAAAAGAAATGCTAACTTGGTGTCTAGGATATGTTTGTATTTTGCCAGAGCACACTGTTTGGCTATATCATGAGTCAGATGTGGAGAAGAAATTGGTTCTACCTTTGGAGGAGCAAATGTGCAGCGCTGTGACAGTGACTCCTCAGAGACTGCTCCACAGCCCCATAGACAATGATAAGGGCAGATTTGACCTGGAGCCTGCCGAAGAAACTGACAAAATGGAAATCTAAGATCGAAATAGGTAATAAAGTATATAGGGATACTGAGCTGAAAGTTACCAGGATTCTTAAGAGGATAAAATACAAAATGTACATATTCATTATACATAAAAGATTCTATTCCTTCCAAAAATTTTCTAGAAGATCTCTGCTAATTGACAACAAAATCTGACTAGTCTATTTAAATTATAAATTTCTAAAATTGTAATAGAGTTACTGTAATTCAATTTGGTCAAAAATATATATTTTGCAAAGGTTTTGTAAAGATGTTTCTTTCTTCTATGTACTTGTTTGCATGTTTGTCATTCTGCAAACAGCTGTTCCTCTTTATTTTGAGCTCAACAATTTTTCTTTTATCATTTGTTCATAATACAATCGAGTTATACATTTAAAAGCAGGCTTTCACCCAAGTTACCAGCTGGTTTAAATGATATCATAATTAAGATATTTTATCCACAGTCCTTAGGATGAAGAGAAATTATTGGGTAGGACTCCAGTTGGTGAATAGAGGACTGGCCAACCTTTATTCATTAATAAGGAGCCCCCAGTGATCGCCATAGTCTCTTGGGAAACACTCTAAACTTACATTTGGTCAAAAGTAAGTTTTTTAATAAAATTGCAATAAGGTTTTCTCATAAAAGATGCCCTTGGTACAAAACTAAATTTTAACAAGGGTTTTCACATGTGTACAGTAATTCAATAGTGTTAATCTCACGGTGTATTTAATGTATTCAAGAGTCTGGATCTACAGGTCTTCCAAAATGTAAAACAAAGTTGTTTATTGTGATAAGACTGTCCTTCAGATTCAGAACTCTATCTTTAACAAAAACTTGTGATGTATATCCCTCTAAAGGACAACAAATTAGATAAAAGCTTCTTATGAATTAGATAGAGATGATTGGTTAAAAAGGTCATGCTATGTTAAACTGAAAATTTAAGTATGTTATAAAATGTCAACATGATT
>PVLD010031535.1:0-15608 GCA_004027595.1 Dinomys branickii | reverse complement strand
AGACTGGATTAAAAAATTGTGGCATTTTTATATAATGGAATATTATTCAGCTATAAAGAAAGACAGTTTTGGGGACTTTGTAGGCAAGTGGTCAAAACTGGAGTCCATACTCATAAGTGAAATAAATCAGCGGTACATGTGCAGGCAACGTATTGTATCACTGGTGTAAGAACCCAAGGGTGGGAATATAAACTAAGAGACAAGAAGGAAATCTGTTCAAAAACAAAGAACAGATGGGACGAGGGAAAGGAGAAAAGAAAGAGACAAAAATGTATGTATGTATATATGAATATACATATATGCAGGAGGGCTAACATGGTTCTACTATTGTATTATATCACTTAATGCTAAGGAATAATCGATGACTGGTTATTTCATCAATCTTGTATGTCTGTATGTGTTATCCTGAACACACACTTCGAAGATATCAATATGCAAAGCAGCAACTATTGGTGGGTTTTTTTGTTTTGTTTTGTTTTTGTCTTTGGTTTTTTGTTTTTTGTGTTTCTCTGTTGTTGAGAGGATTAATTGTCTGACCAATTTTGCATGTCTGTATCTGGGTTCATATATATACACTTCGAAGATATCAATGGATAAAGCAATAAACACTGTTGAGATCACGTCACCTTGTCTGTAGATCAGTTGTGATTGTACTATTTTTTATGCTAATTTGTGTCTGTTTGTTAATATGTTTTTGTGCTTTTATTTAAAAAAAAAGACATGATCTGATTTTAAAATGGGCAGAGAATGTGAGGATCTATTTCTCCGAAGGAGATACACAAATAACCACCAGTTATGTGCTAGTGTGCCCAACAGCATGAGTCGTCAGGAGGATGCAAAGCAAGGTTGCAGTGAAATATCACCTCTCACCCATGAGGGTAATGACTTGCAAGAAAGAAAAACACCTCCCCAAAGTTACAAATATTACTATGTGGAGAAATTTAAAAATTGAAGCCCTGTGCATTACAGGGGAATGAAGAATGGTCCAGGTGCTACAGAAAACCATATGGAGGGTCTTTTTTTAAAAGACAGAATTATCATATGACTGGGCCATTCTATTTGTAGGTATATACCCAAAAGAATTGAAAGCAAGATTTTGAGACTATATTTGTACAACCATTTTCATAGCACTATCACTCACATTAGTTAAAACATGAAGCACTCTAAATGTCCACTGGTGGGTTAACAGATAAATAAAATGTATTACATGCTTATAATGGAATACTATTCAGCTCTAGAAAGAAAGGAAATTTAGACATACACCTTTGTATGAGGTATTGAGAGTAGTAAACATCATAGAGACACATTAAAAAAAAAAAGAAATAATCTACTGGAAGATAAAATAAGTAAAACTCTTGGCGTTAGGTGTAGGCAAATGTTTTCCAAACAGAACCCCGTTTGCACAAGAAATAACATCAAGAATCAACAAATGAGATTATATCAAATTAAAGGCTTTTTGTACAGCAACACAAAAAGGCCAACAGAGTAAAGCGACCATCTACAGCATGGGAAAACTATTTTGCCAGCTCCCCCTTAGACAGAGGACTGATATCTAGAAAGAAAAATATAGGCTCCCCCAAAATTAAAAAAACTTAATCAAAAAATGGGTAACTGAAATGAATAGATACTTCTCAAAAGGAGAAATACAAATGGCCAATAAGTACATGAAAAAAAGTTTAACATCTCTACTCATTAGAGAAATGCAGATTAAAATAACACTGAGAGTTCATCTTACCCTAGAAGGAATGGCTATCATTAAGAAATCAAATAATAACAAATACTGATGAGCAGCAGGCATAACGGCCTACCTCTACATTATTGGTGGGAATGTAGTCTAGTACAATCGCTATGAAAATCAGTTTGGAAATTGCTCATAAAACAAAAATTTGAAATTCCCTTTGACCCAGCTATCCCTCCCCTAGGTATCTTCCCAAAAGAGTTGGTGACATCATATTACAGTGATACATGCATACCCGTGTTTATACTAGCACAGCTCCCAATAGGTAAATCTTAGAAGTGGCTTCTCTGTCTATCAACACATGACTAGATAGAGGTAATATGATATTTATGCACAGTGGAGTACCGTTGGTTATAGTTTGTGTCTGGATGTCACCCAAAGCCTCTTGTGGTCATGGAGGGATGGACTTTTTGGAGGTTGCCCTTACTGCTTTTGCTGTCTTTCACAGCCATGAGCTAGTGCCCCTCTGCCTTCCACCCTGCCTTGGAGCCAGCTAATTTTGGACTGAAGCCTCCACAGACTGTGAGCTGAGTAATTTGGGGGGCTGAGTGTTTTGTCTCAGCAAAGAGAAAAGCAACTGAGACACTACTCTACTACAAAGGACAAATTTAAGTAAACTGTAGCAAAGTGGATATACCTTGAAATCATAATGTTAGGTTAAAAAATATATACACAAGTTTAAATATTGCATGGTTTTTCTTATATGAGAAACTCAAAGTACAAATAAGTTAAAGAGCAAAATAAAAAACAGATAATAGGAAACAGATAACTATTTTGCAAACGAGAAAGAGATCAGGGGGAGTAAAAAGAATTAAGTAGTGTTATATATGTGTACTAGTTCCCCACAATGAATGTAATCATTATGTAATGAAAACATGTACTAATAAACATAAAAATTTAAATTAAAGACTACTATTCCCACTTCTTGTTTTTTCAGGTACCAGAGATTGAAATGCAAGACCTTGTGCTTGCCAGGCAGGCGCTTATACCACTGAGCTACATCCCCAGCCCCTTAACTTGTGCTTTTGACAGCTATAAATCAAGAGTTCACATGACCTTTTTCTCGGAATCAGTTAATTTGCTGACATGACTCACAGAACTCAGGGAAACTATGTTTCTGATTTATGACACAAGATGTTACAAAGGATACTGATGAACAACTAGATGAAAGAAAAACATAGAGAAAGGGATATTAAAAAGGGTGTGGAGATTCAGTGCCTTCAATGGCACCCCACCCTTCAGGAGCATCCATATGTTCAGCAATATACAAAGTCTCTGAACTTTTAGATTTTTTATAGATGCTCCATTGTATCAACATGACTGATTAGTGCATCAGTCATTATTGATCAATTCTACCTCTGCTCCTTGCCCGTCCCTCCCTTTCTCCTAGGAGTTAGGGTGTGAGACTATAAGTCCCCATCCCTGATCATCCCTTGGCTTTTCTGGTGACCATGCATAAAGGGTCATATTCAGCCTCCTGATGGCATTAGGATTTGGGCAATGCTTGGCCCCAGGGAAACGTGGCAGACACCAGGCACCTCATTAGCAGACAGAAGAAATGCTTTGCACTCCAGAGATTCCAAGGGTTTCAGGAGCCATATGCCAGGAATCAAGAACACAGACCGAATATTTATTTCTTGCTATATTGCAATATCACAATAACATGAGCCATCTGAATCCCAAGCATTGTCGTTCAGCTCACTGTGTACGTAAAGAATCCATTCAACATCTTTTCTAGAACATCTTCCCCAAATAAAGTTTTCACTTTCCAAAACAGACAGTGGTAGCACCTTTTAAATATCCCATTGTCTTAAAAATACTAAAAGTTGGACAAGATGATGCATGCCTAGAAATCCTAGCAGTCAGAAGGCTGAGGCAGGTGGATTGCCACAAGTCAGTTCTAGGCTGCTTTGTGTGGGGCCTTATGATCCTTCCTGGTTTGCACTGTGAGTTGGGTCAGTTGTCTTGCAGCCTCAGGCCACGGCTTGGCTCAGGCTTCCTTCATGTGACAGCCAGACATGTCCTGTGCCACCTTCCAGATCCAGGCTCTGCCCTTCTCCAGCCGATTAAATGCTCTAGGATGCCTTCCTTCCTTTCTTTCTGTCTCTTCCTTTTTTGTTTCCTTTATTTTTTGATAAATGAAATCTATCAAAATACTTACTAGATAAAACATATCACTTGTGAAATTCATATACATTATAAATGGCTAAATCAAACTAATTCACATGCTTGTAATGTTTTTGTAGTGACAAAACTTAATATCTATTTTCAAGAATACACTTCTTAAGTACACTTACCACGTCATGCCATAGAGCTATTGAACACAGTCCTCTTTTCTAACTGCAATTCTGGGTCCTTTGACAAACATCCCAACAACCCCTTCCAGCCTCTGGCAACCCCTTTCCGCTCTCTGCTTCCTTGGGTTTGACCTGTTCAGGCTCCACATAGGAGTGAGATCGTGCAGTATTTATTTTCCTGTGCCTGGGTTATTTAACGTAACATAATGTCCTCCAGTTCCATCTGTCTTCGCAATTAGGACAGAATTTAATCCTTTCTTGCTCTTGAATTGTGTTCCACTGTGCATATATAGTACCAGAGTTTGAGGACGAAAGCCCCAGCTCTGGGGTTCCCAACAGACCAGGCTTTGTCACTGGTCCCAAAATGCTAATCAAGGAGATGAGCAGTTGTGAAGGGCAGGAAAAACCACTTTAATCAGCACGGCATGCCGGGAAGAATAAAGATACAGAGGTTCAAGGTATATTTTCCTGGGCCTGACAGTAACTCTGAGGCTCCATAAGAAACGGGGGACAAAATGTTGGGGGTTTGCATAGCTTTGGAGTTTGCATGGCTGACGGGCAGGTGATGTTGGTCATGCCATGGTCTAGTTGATCCTTTCCACAGGACTGGTTCTGCGAGGTGGTTCTGGAATAGCAACACAGTTCCTAGGAGATAATTGCTTCTGCTTAGAGAGCAGTTTCTGTTGCTCCAGTGGGTCATTGTCCCCGTCAGGGAGATGATCTCATCTTGGGGCATCTCTCTGTGAGCCTCCACTTTTCCTGGAATCCAAGGAGACTGCAGGTTTAGGAAAATGACCACAGCCTTCTGGGTGCTGCTCCAGGAGGTCTGAAATTTTTTTTTTGTCTTTTTGAGACAAGGTCTTGCTACACAGTTCAGTCTGGCTTTGAGCTGACTTTGTAGCCAAGGCTGGCCTCAAACTTGCAATGATCCTCATGCCTCAGCCTCCTGAGTGCTGGAATCACAGGCATGCACCACCACGCCCAGCCAGGGGTCTGAAATTGAACACTGCAAAAGTGCACACCTGCAAATCTTAAAAATACCTTTGTTATTCTTATCTTGGTGTCCTTAGTCTTGAAGGAGAATAAGACAGATTACATAAGTTTACAGCTAATAAATTTTGTATTACCAGTTTTTAGACAGACAATCCTTAAGCAGTTAACATGCTTCTGAGCTGAGCTGAACAGATATACCCAAAGTTTTAAGGTAATAAAGAAAACAGATATAAAACAAAGGCAGAGATCCTGAGTTCATCCTGCTTTTAGTTACCCACTGGGTACCTCAGGCCAAGCCTCTAAATACCTGTAATATATATACTTGCTACTTTTTGGTGTTGCAGTACTAGGAATGGAACCCAGGGCCTTTTACTTTTTAGTTTGAGAAAGGGTCTTGCTAAAGTGCTAACTGGCCCAGGCTAGGCTCAAACTTACAATCCTCCTGCCTCAGCCTCCCAGAATGTGCTCACTTACAGTGTGTACCACCATGCCTAGCCTCAGTATCACAGGCTTAGACGTTCCTCTGTTGATACTTAGGTTGGTTCCATATCCTGATCACTGTCAGTAGTGCCACAGTAAGTGCTAGGAGTGCAGATATCTCTTCAGTGTACTGATTTCATTTCCCTTGGATTTATACTCAGTAGTGGGAGATCTGCACCGTGTGGTAGTTCCACTTTATTTTTTGAGGCACCTCATACAGTTTTCCATCATGGCTTTACATGCCTACCAACAGTGTGCAAGAGCTCCCTTTTTTCCTGACCAACATCTGTTATCTTTCATTTGTGTGGGGGTGGGCTGGGGATATAGCTCAGTGGAATAAGCACCTGCCTAGCAAGTGCAGGGTCCTGAGTTCGATCCCCAGTACCACCAAAAAAAAAAAAAAAAAAAAACTCAAAATCATTTGTGTTGGGGGAGGGACAAACTCACAAGCACTTTATGTTCCCAGCCTTCCTTTCTTTTCTTAAATTCAAGACACAGTTTTGCTAAGTTGCCCAGGTGGGATTTGAACTTGCTGCCCTCCTTCTTCAGCCTCCCAAAGTGCTGGGATAACAGGTATGTGCCCCACACTCAGCTCACTTGCTATCTGCTGTGATTTTGATAGTAACCTTTCTAATTATCTCACTGTGATTCTACTTTTCACTTCCCTGATGATTTAGTAATGATTTGAGAACTTTAGTCCTGTATGTGCCTGTTGGCCATTTGTAGGTCTTCTGAGAAATGTTTATTCCGACCTTTTGCCCAATTTTTAATCAGATTATTTGTTTTTTACTATTCAGCGATTTGAATATTCTAGACATTGATCCTTTATTAGAAATATGGTTTCCAAATATATTATCCCCTTCTGTAGGTTGTCTCTTCACTCTGTTGATGGTTTTATTTGCTGTATAGAAGTTTTCAGCTTGATGTTGTAGTAGTCAGCTTTCCTGTTGCTGGACACAATGCTGGGCATCCACAATTGAGAGAGGTGGTTTAATCTGGCTAATGTTTTAAGGGGGTTCAATCCATTGTCAGCTAGTTCCAAAGCAGAAACATGGCAGAGGGGTGCGGTGGAGCACAGCTGCTTAGGTATGGAGGCTGGGAAGCGGAGCAAGGGAACAGTAACAGAAGGAGACAAGGGACCTGATATAGTACCTAAGGTGACACCTCCATGACTCACCCAGACATACCCAGAAAAGTGTTCCAGCTATTTGCGGAATGCCAATCAAATAGACACAATCAAGATTAACCATCACAGATGTAATCCCACATGTTTATTTTTGCCTGCATTCTTGTGTTTTGGGGTTAAATAAAAAAAATTCATTGCCTAGACCACTGTCATGAAGATTTTTCTCCAGAAGTCTGTTTAGTTTGGTTTTGGTTTTTTGTTTTTGCTTTTTTCTGAAACAGGGTCTTTTTATGTAGTTCAGACTGGCCTTGACCTCACTATTGTAGTTCAGACTGGCCTTGACCTCACTGTTGTAGTTCAGGCTGGCCTTGAACTTCTCTAGAAGTCTTGATTTTACTACTTACTTAGCTTCGTGCTACCCTGGTTTCTGGTTGGGTTGAGTGAATGGGAGGCCAGCTAGAGAGGGAAGTCTGGAGGGGACGGGGGCCATGGTTTTCACTACCTCAGCTCCAAAGCTGGATTTACCACAAAGCTGACAACGCTTGAACTTTAGTCTTTCTCCTGCTCACGTTTCTACCAAAACGGGGAGGATTTCTCACAATGTGTTTTCATGCGGTGTGTTTTCCTGAAACTTAAAAAGGAAAATATTTTATTGCAAACATGTATTGTCTTTGTCACTTTCCTTATTGCTGAGAAACACAGCCCAACACCCACAACTTAAAGGAGGACAGGTTTATTTTGGCGCACATTTTAGAACATTCAGTCCTTGTCTGGTCGATGGCACAGTGGAAGGGCCTGGGCAGAAGAAAGCTGTTTGTGTCACACACTCCAGGAGGCAGACAGAGAAGGCAGGAGCAGGACAGGAAAATAAATCCTTGCAGGCCACACTCCCAGGAACCCACCTCTCCCAACCAGATCTCACCTCCTAACAGCAAGTCAGCTCTAAACCCCTAAATCTGATCACCTTTCAAAAGCACCACCTACGAGCACATGGTCTGAGGCTCTGGGGGGACATCTAGATATAAACCATAACGTATACAGTAAAATATCATTTATTTATTTATTTATTTAGTCTTTTTGAGACAGGGTCTCATTATGCAGTTCAGGCCGGCCTTGAGCTCACTTTGTAGTCCAGGCTCATCTCACACTCACAGTGATCCTCCTGCCTCAGCCTCCCGAGTGCTGGGATTACAAGCATGCACCACCACACCTGGCTGTAAAACATCTTTTTAAAAGAAGATATTTTAACCACAATTGAGTATGACAAATGTTTCTTTCCAGCCTGAAAGCTCCTCAGTCACACTGCCTGTTTTAGCTGCTATCATTGGGATAGCTATAGGTATTTTTGGTGTGTGGCTGAGAAGACAGTGAGTAGAAGATTCACCGAATATAATTATGTGGTTCACAGTTCCTCCATGGATATGGCTGTTATTGCTTGTGAGGTTTCACAGGCAAGAAAGTAGCAGAGCTTTCACTCTAATGCAAAGGACCTGGATTGCATTTCCCGTGTCTCTTGACAGGAGAATGAGCCTCAGATTCCTCTGCCTGGAGGCAGGTTAGCCCATCCTCAACCACTTGCTGACACGTGACACTCTTCCCCATCTCCTTCTCAGACTCCAGCATGTTTTTCTGGTCTTATCACTCAGGTTTTATCCTCCACCACTGCCCTACCTATGCTCCTCACCGTACCAAGCTAAAGTCCACGTCTTGGCTGAGCTAGGCCCTGCCTGCAGACTTCCCTTATCCTGAAATGATCTAATCATGAACATTTATCTTCTTATTAATATTTTGCTGGTGTGACACAAAAATACTTATGTTGATAAAAATAACATAAAACTCATAATGTGTTATCACAACAAGAATGCTAAATACGTATCATCAGTTCAAAGAGTATTTAAGATTAGCCCCTCCGTGAGCAAATTTAGGATGCTGGAGTCTTACAATGCCTACATGGAAGGCATTTATATATTCAAGTTTGACAATAGTCTGTAAGTTTTGTTTTGTTTTGTTTTGTTTTTGAGACAAGGTATCACTATGCAGTTCAGGCTGGTCTTGAGCTCACTTTGTAGCCCAGGCTGGTCTCAAACTCACAACAATCCTCCTGCCTCAGCCTCCTGAGTGCTGGGATTACAGGCATGGGCCACCATGTCCAGCAATAAGTTTTAAATGATGTTACCAGAGGTAAGGTACAGAGCTGAAACTTTCTCAACTATTAATAACACACATAAATTTTTATAAACTCTGCCAAAAGAAAGACTGAATTATCTTTCTGCTAAAAATGTGACAGTTTGAATTAAAAAGAGGTGATCAAGGAGTATGCAGTCAAAATATAGCAAATGGTATTTTAGAAACTGTGTCAGGCTATTAATGAAATATTACATTATTTTTCTGGATTTATAACATATATGACATTTGTCAGGTTTTCAAGTTTGGAAGTTGTGGGCTTTTCATCACTACAGATGCAGATTTGCTTTCACACACAATTTTGTGTTATTTTTCTTTCTTTTTTTTTTTTTTGATACTGGGAATAGAACTCAGGACCTTGTGTTTGCCTGGCAGGCACTTATGCCACTGAGCTATATCCCTGGCCCTTGTGTTATTTTTCTTAAAGAGGCAATGCAAGTTGTGGAACTTTCAGCTCCAAAATATCTGGACCCTCCCTGCCAGGCAGCTGTGTCCTACAGCACCAGGTAACACTGGCCACAGGAACCTCTTTTTTGCTTTGCCCCTTTGAGCATAGGGTGGTAAAACCAACCTGGACAGTCACTGCGGTTTTACCCTCCAGTGTGTCGAAATCCTGGAATCCTGCTCACACCTCCTTTATCACTGCATTAGGAAAGTTTCCTCACTGATCCTGGAGTTTATTGATAGGACAGAATTTGTATAAAGCAAAAGTTACATAATGTATTTTAAAGGACAGTTTCTGAAGCTGTCATCCCCCTGTCTGGAACAGTGCTTATGTCTAAACAGTTTGGTACAGAGCAGTAGTTCTCAGCCCTTGGACCTTATAATCCATTTACACTTTCTGAAATTATTGAGCTTGCCAGTAATTTTGTTAATGTTGGAGGTGAGCTATCTACCCATCTATGTACCTGTCTACCTAGGCATCTAATCCAATGGCTGATCAAAAAATACGATGAATGTTCAAAAATGTTTTAATATACTTCAGTAAAAGACACATTGCCACCAATCCCTCTCAAAATATTCCCCATCACTTTGAATACACTACCTCATAGTTCTCTCCACTTTCTGAAGCAGTTCTAGAAACCCTTTCTTGTGAGTGTCTTTATAAGTCATGATTAAAAAATGCAGTGAGTGGTGCCTTGTGCCTTCTGATGGCACGCGTACTAGTAAAAATGTTGTTCTGTGTCTTTACTCAGGGGATTGGCAACATGTGATTTGTGGCTCTTCCCCAAAGTAAAAAAAGAGTGTGAAAGGTAAACATTTATCACTGATCCAGGACAGCAAGACACTCTGAAAAAAGAACTTTGGAGCTGCTTCAGAAAGTGAGGACAACGAACGATAAGATAATGTGTTCAAAGTGGGGAGGAAAGGGCTAGGGATATAGCTCAGTGGCATAAGCACCTGCCTGGCAAGTGCAAGGTCCTGAGTTCGATCCCTGGTAACCAAACAAACAACAACAAAAAAGTATCTCAAAGTGGGGAAGAGGATTTTAAAGGAGATTGATGGTAATGTGTCTTTTACTGCAATAACATTTTTATTTAACCATCTTTATTTATATATAAACGACAACTGAGAAACTTCAATACTATTTATAATAAAAATAGTGAGTTCATTATATGTCAACATAAACAGTACATTATTATGAACAGTAACTATTTCTCAAAAACTAGTGAGAATAATGGTATTGTTTCATAACTTTGCAGAATCATTTTGCTGTCTGACATAACAGAAGGTAATCAGAGTCTCAAATCTGCCTTCATGTTCATTGTTGCAATATTTCATGTCATGGAACTTTGGCAAATTCAATACCCATTCATGAGAGAATGACAGTCAAAGGGGTAAATGACAGCTTAGTATGGTTAAGATACTTTGGACCTCACTGGCTCTCTGAAAGAGACTTGGGGACCAACAGCATTTTATGGGCCACACTTTAGGAAATACATTCTGGGAACAAAGAAGTGGGCACCCATTTGAGAGTGGAGATCACTGGGCTTTAGTTCTAACTCTGCTGCCTCCTACAGTGTGGTCTAGAGGAAATTACTCAGCCTTTTTAAAGCACAGTTTCCACATCTAGTAAGCAAAAAATGTAAACAGAAGAATAACTAAAAGCACCACTAATACTAAATTTTTAAATTCATAATCAATTATTTACTAAAAGAAATATCAGCTGTCCCTAAGACACTTTGGAAGGTAGTTAATGTGATGTCAGTATGGTCTAGCTGAATGATAATGAAAGCTAAGTGCTCTGGTGTTATTTCTCTTCTGAAGGCAGATCTCACAAAAACAAAAGAAGAAAACAATTATAGTGAAATTAACTGTGACTCATTTTGTTCATAAATTGGTATGCATATTGGAACTCTCAACCTCCAGTTCACCAAACATCAAAGACAGAACAGTTACAGCAAGGCACTCTGAAGCTTCCTGAGGGAAATTCTAACCTTGATTCCCAACTTCCCATTTGGAAGACATGAGTCACAAATACTTGGCCGACTTCAATGATACTTGGCATGAACGTTTTGAGCTCTAAACCAGAAAAGAAACTATGCACAAGAATGCAGTTACATGCTAGAAGGTCACAGATGGAAGCACTGTCTAGGTGAAACAGTGCCTGTGTTGCATGCTGCTAGTTTGGACTGGGGCAGGAGTGGCTTTCTGATTTTTCCAACCCTGCCTAGGCTACATCCAGCCCACGGCACAGCCTTGTTCTGGAACATCCAGTTAAACTGGCTCTCTGCGGGTGTACCTTGCCATCCTGAGAGCTGTGTGCGCCAACGACACAATCCTTTGCCTTTTCTTATTTTTCCTGGGGTTGGATCTGGACCCACAGAATATTAGGGTGGTACTTTTGATAGACGCCAAGAGTAAAAGAGAAGAGGGAGGGACAGAATTCACTACAGAAGTTAGTCACTGTGAGGTCAGGTGACATCAACACAGCAGACATCTGTTCCATTTAGAAAAGGCTTGTGTTTAACTTATGGATCTGTCAGTAAACGTTATTCTCTTTGGGTATGTCATAAAAGCACCTACCCTCTAGATAGCAGTGATAGAGTGGAGTATCAGAATCCTCATCCATATTATCCATGGAAGCCGACTGCAGAATTTACCTCCTTGTGTAGTTTCCCTAAATTTGTACTGATCCTTAAATTTTAGATTCACAGTTTAAGAGCTTTTGGTAGAGCTAACTCTGAATTACAAGTAAGCAAATTCTTCTGGCTAGCCAGTCCTTAATTATTCCACTTCAGCAGTATTTTATCAGGTATCTCTATGAACAAGTGTTTAATAGTTAATTAGACAGTCATGATCCCTGTTCTATCTACCTTATGGTCTAGTCTTTCTCCAGTTAGAACTCACAAGTTTTCAAAATGAGTTAATCAACTCTTCCCAAAGAACAATTGACGTACCTGAGAGGAAACATCCAAACCCCTCAATTTAACAATTTAAGAGTAACTCTAGGCTTGGAGGTGTAACTTAGTGACAGAACACAGGCACAAGGCCCTGGGTTCAATTCCCAGCACCACTAATAACCATAAAAGTAACTAGGAAGCTATTATATCTGTGTACCAGGGGTTTGAAGCTGCTTCAACAGATAGGATGAGAACCCAGCTTTACTAACTCCCACACCTTCCCTCTTTGGTGGTAGCTTTCCTGTCCTGGCTATTTCCCTTCTCAGAAAGCCTAACTTCACATTTAGAGTATTTATACCTGTAACTATCTGCTGACATTTGCAGCAGTAATGATCATTGACTCTGGCAAAAGGAATATCTTATTTGCCTGGTGTATTTGCTGACTGCTAGAATACGGTTGTGACATAAATTTGTTTTTCATGAAACCATCTCTATTTTTAAAATCAAAGTCCAAGAGAAAAGATAAAAACAGGGAAAGTATTTCACATATAATTTTGATGGATGGGTGGATGGATTTAAAGAGTAACTATTATGTAATAATATTAATCCCTATTCTTTTATTTGTAAAGAAAGTCTCATCAAAGCTCACCTTTCATAAACATGAAATATTCTTTTTTTTTTTTTGTGGTACTGGGGATCGAACTCAGGACCCTGCGCTTGCTAGGCAAGCGCTTATTCCACTGAGCTATATCCCCAGCCCCTGAAATATTCTTTTAAATCAGCTGATTGTATGACCAAAATGAGTGTACATTAACTTTTGGGCCAGAGATTTTAGAAATATTCTAGACAGACAAAATTGTGAAATACATTTAGAAGTGGAAGCACAGTCTCAGCTTTCCTATTTTCTTTTTCTTCTCTCTTAAAGACCTGTGAATTTATCAACCTCTAGCCTAGGGTACTGGGTAAAGCAGTTGAATTCATGGGGAAATTATCAAGTGGTTAGTGTTCTGGTTGCCTCAAAAAGACCAAAAAAAAAAAAAAATGACCTATCAGTACAAAGCTTGCATGCTCACAGGGAAACCAGGTACCACTAGAAACTAGAAAAGAATGTTTTATTTTCAGGATTTTGGGGGAGAACTGGAAAAATGAAAAAAAAAAATGGAAGCCTAAAGAGATCTACTGCATACACAGCCCTGAACTTTATTTCAATGTCTTCCTCCACCCAGTGAGGACATGGATACCATTGCTATGTTACAGACAAAGAAGCTGAAGTTTACATCTACCTTTGCCCAAGGTCACATGACCTGAGATGCAAAGCTTGGTCTCATTTGTATCCTCCTGGGTATAAATCCTATGTGGTCTGCATTATCCAAACATGACTGTACTGCCATGGCCATGATGAGGCATAGGCAACATTGTGTTTAACTTTCACAACAATCCCATGAAGTAGATGTTATTCTCAATTTCAGAATGGAGAAGGTGCCTCAGAGAGGCAAAGTCATTTTTCCTAGCAGGGCCTCATAGGAATAATTCTGTCCTTTCCATTATTTCAGTGTTTCTCAAACACTCTGGAAATCTATGAATCTATTCTTAGAAGCATGGGCTTTCGCTTCAAAAACGTCTACATGTTGTAAATTTTCTTAAAGATAATACTTAGAAATTAATGAAAGCTTCCGTTGGATGCCCAAACGACATGATGAAGTTTTAGTGTAAGCATTTGTATTCCTGCTTATGCACATTACAGAGTTTATTTGACCTTTAACAAATGCCTTAGCAAGTATGTCTGGCTACCATTGGTCAAAATGATGAAATGACACCAACTCTCCCACATTTGTACTCAGAGTTAATTTTTTGCTAGTTATACAGTCATACTTCTCTTTTGTTACACAGTAACAAAGGTTGCTGGAGGCCACCACGAAGCAGCCCTGAGCAGGACTTAAATTAACCAGTTGGCTTTTCATAGTTGTGAGTCTATCCAAAGCCTAGACTCCTTGTCTAGAGATGGGCAGTGGACTCACAATAATTGAACTCACAATAAGTGAACTAAGTCACTAATCTCTACTAAGTTCTATAACGGCAGATGAAGCTGGAAAGCCTCAAAGGATAAAACAAGATTATAGCCAAGGACTCTTGGATCCAATATCAACTAGATAAAGACTGAATCCTCAGGTATCTCACTCCTGGGTGCATTAACTTAATACCTTACTTGAAGAAGTCCTTGAATAATTCCACCTTTCTTGAGTACTCCCCTCCCTTCTTCTGATAACTAAATAAATACAGGCCATCCAGAGGTCTTGGTCTTAGTCTTGAGAGAATCGCAGAATTCTGTGAGAGGGCTTTGATTCTCCTGGAGCCCTGAACTGACCCCACTTACCTGTTTGTTTATTTGTTTGTCTTTTTGAGATAGGGTCTTGCTATGCATTGAAGCTGGCTTTGAGCCCACTTTGCAGCCCAGGCTGGTCTCAAACTCACAACAATCCTCCTGCCTCAGCCTCCCGAGTGCTGGGTTACAAGCGTGCACCACCACGCCCAGCTGCATTTACCTTGTGCCTTCACAGTACACTCGTTCAGGACATTGTGGACCTGATCACCCCACAATAACTAAGGGATATTATTAACCCGATAAAAAGTTATACAATATACAATAGTTATACAATAATAACTTCATAACTAAAACAGTGTTAGAATATTGGGTTATTTAATGCATTGAGACAGTGACAACTGTAGAATCCTACGATGAAGAGATGGATTTATTGGGTAGGTACAAAGAGCACTAAGAGTTTTCTTGAAGCTTCACTGACAAAGCCAGTGCAGTGTTAATTTAATGTTAATCTTGGGTGGCTGGAACAAGCAGAGGTTATGGAGACACTAAATTCCTCCAAAGCAGCTTTGGTAACATTGTTACATAGAGAATTGTTTGATGTCTTGAAAATGTCACAGTAATGCAGGGAAGTAATTTCTGCATGGCACATTAATGATGAGAGAATGAGTGGACTTTGCATGTTTTATATTCATAACAACTAACGGAGGACTGATATCAAAGTGCAACGTACAAGAGAAGTTTCATCATAGTTCAGAGAAAAGCTCTATGTAATGGCAACAATTAATAAAAGGAGTTAGACAGTTTTGGCCGGGGAAGATGGCGACCAGGTGAGCAGCAAGGGAGCAAACCTCCTTAATAAACACCACCAGCTCGAGACAGACTTGGCGACCGTGAATGCCGGGACCTCGGCTGGGAAGTTTAGACTGGGCGTATTTCTCTGAGATGCCGGGGGAGACGTGGTAGGGCGGACCAGCCTGCCGGGGCGAGACGTGGGAAAGCCCCAGTCGCTGGGAGCCAGGGACGATCCGCGCGGGAAGGAAGCTTGGCTCAGTCCAGGCGCCATGGGAGCGCAGCCGGCTCGGTCCCTCCCGCCTCCCGAGCCGGTGCAGCCCCCCCCCCCCCC
>PVLD010031534.1:0-15623 GCA_004027595.1 Dinomys branickii | reverse complement strand
AAAAAAAAGAAGAACATTAGGAGCTGAAGATGGGGTGGAAGTGCTAGAACATTCTAACAGGATCAAATAAAAATGAATAAATACCACTGAATAGACTATACAAGAGTTGCTGGATAAATCTAAAAGAAATAACTTGGCCTAGAAGAAGCCACTGAAATATGAGATATTGGCTTTAAAAATGTATTCACGGAAATTCTTGTGGAAATTTTTCCAACCCTGGATATTCAAGATGGGTAATTACATAAAAGAGCCATTTAGAATCACAAATAGTCATAATCATAAAAGAACCCCTCATGGCACATCAGAGTCAAAATGCCAGAAATTCAGAGCAAGTAATAAATAAATAAATAAAACCTCCTAAAAGCACCAAAGCACCTATTAGCCAAACCCAGCCAGAACAACAGTGCATTTCTCAACAGAAACCTTAACAAAGAGAAGACCTTGGAATAAATGTTTTCATGCATTGAAAAAAAAATAATCACTAACTCATATTACTTCAGACTACGGAGCTGTCCTTCAAACTTGAATGAAAAATAAAGACCTTTTAGAATTAAGTATAAACCAGAGATAGTCACCATTAGAAAACAATTAGAAAAAAAAAACAGAACTGAAATAAATAACTTCAAGCATCTCAAGGTTCTAGAAAAACAAGAAGAAAAAAAAATCCAAAAACAGGAGACAGAAAAAATAATAAAGATCAGAAGAGAAAATAATGAAGTTGAAACTAAAAAAATTACAAATTATCAATGAATGCAAGATTTGGGTCTTTGAAGAGTTTAAGATTGATTAAAACTTAGCAAAACTTACCGAAAGAAAGAGAAAACTCCCAAATTTGTAAAAGTAGCAGCGAGAAATGTAAAACTGAATAAATGCCATTAAAATACAGAAGATCATCAGAAATTATTTTCAAATTTTCTTCACCAACAAATTGCAGAATCTTGAAAAAAGTTGATAAATTCCTAGACTCATATAACCAAACTAAACTGAATGAAAATACATAGAAAAACTAAATAGATTGATAGTAAGCAAGCAATGAGATTGAAGCAGTAAAAAAAAAAAGCCCATGACCAGATGGCTTTACTATGGAACTCTGTAGTAAGAGCTATCAAAAGAACTGAAAGAAGTGGAAACTATGTACACATGTACACACAGAATAGCTAACATAGTTGTACTATTTACTTATATTGCTTTACTGAAAGGGTCAGTTAATGATTAATCATTTGATCAACTTTGCATGTCTCTATTTGTTTTCCTGAGAAACCACTTTGAAGATATCAATATGTAATACAACAACTATTGCTAATTTCCTACGATTTTGTCTGTAATTCAGTATTGCTTGTGTTGTTCTTATGCTATTTTGTAAATGGAGGTCTATTTGTTAATGTGCTTTCCTTCCTTTATTTTTTAAAATAAATTTTTAAAAAAGAAAAACTATCAGAAGAGAGAGAATTATCATTAATGCTCCTCAAGTGTCTCCATATATTAGAAAGGGTATGTATCCTCCCAAAATCACTCCATGAAGCCAGCATTATACTGATACTAAAACCAGATAAAGGTGGAACAAAAAAAGGAAAAGCTATGAAAGATTCAAAGAGGTATCCAAAAGAATTTTTAAAATCCATTGAAAGCATATCCAGTGGAATGAGCCAATGTGAGGACAAAATATCACACCAAGAAGACAGGATTGCAGTTACAGATCATTAAAAGAAAACTTTCTTAAAAATAGCAAGGGACCATGAGAAATCAATCCAGCAGCTGCTAGATGATACAAAAAAGAACAAGACTGATCAATAAAAAAAGCAGGAGATATTGCAAATGACATAAAACCTGCTCAAAGAACTAATGGCAGAGAATTTCCCTGGCAGGGAAAAAGAATTTGGCATACACTAAATGAGGCATATAAAATTCCAATTAGCCATGATCAAAAAATCTACAGCAAGGCATGTAATAGTTAAGATTCCAGAAATTCAACACAAGAACAGAATAGGAAAAGCTGTTGGAGAAGAGAAACAAATCACTTATAAGGAAATCACATAGAATCACAGCTGACTTTGCAGCACAAACCCTCAAGTCAAGGAGAACATGAAGTATTTCAAGCCCTAAAAGAAAACAACCTCCACCCCATGTTGATGTACCCTGCAAAACTATCTTTCAAAAATTACGGAAAAATAAGAGACTTCCATGACAAAGAACACCTGATGGAATTCATGAACACCAAATCAACATTCCAAAATGTTCTGAAGGACATTCTAGAAAGATATTCCAAGGATTACAACTCCCTGAACCCCAACAGAATGACCCCACCAAGCAAGGCAAACAATTAAACAGAAGAAAAAAACAGGAAGCCAAAAATTAACACAAGGATGTCAATACATATAGTTATAACCATCAATGTTAATGGTCTCAATTCACCAATCAAAAGAAACAGACTGGAAGAATGGATCAAAAGCAGGATCCAGAGCTAGGCATGGTGGGGCACACCTATAATCCAAGAACTCAGGAGGCTGAGACAGGAGGATTGCTCTGAGTTCAAGGCCAGCCTCCACTACACAGTGAGTTCAGGACCAACATAGCCTACATAGTAAGACTGTCTCAAAAAACAAAACAAAACAAGATCCAACAATATTCTGCACACAAGAAACATATTTAACTTGAAAAGAGATTCATACACTGAAATTCAAAGGATGGAAAACAATACTCCATGCAACAGGAATCCAGAAAAAAGGAGGGGAAGCTATTCTATTTACAGACAAAGTGGATTTCAAGTTAAGACTGATTAAGAGAGAAGAAGGGCACTACATCCTCCTAAAGGGAACAATACAAGAGGAAAAGATGACAATCAGAATACATGTGCACCAAACAGCAGTGCACCCAACCATATAAAACAAATATTAATGGACATGAAACATCAAATAAGCAATAATACAATTGTAATGGGAAACCTCAATAACCAACTATCACAAATAGATCAACAAAAACATAAAATAGACAAAAATTAACAAAGAAATATTAAAACTGAACCAAACATTTGAACAAACGGACTTCATAGATATCTTCAGTGTCCTACCCCACAACATGAGAATACAATTTCCTCTCAGCTACGCACAGACGTTTTCCAGAATAGACCACATACTAGCTCATATAACATGCTTAAGTAAATGCAAATGAATTGAAATTATTCCACACACATTATCAGACCACAGTGCAGAGTAATTGGAAATCAATGGCAAAAGAAACCACAAAACTTCATAAATTCATGGAAATTAAATAATACCCTCCCAAACAACCAATGAGTCACAAGTGAAATTGAAGAAGAAATTAGACAGTTTCTACCATTAAATGATGGTAGAAATTTCTACCATTAAACAAATAAAACATACAGGAATTTATGGGACACAATGGAAACAGTCCTATGAGAAATATTTATAGTATCAGGAAAACTGAGTGAGCTCAAATAAACAACCTAATTTTGAACCTCCACCTTCTAGAAAAACAAGAGCTAGTCAATACCAAATATCCTTTGAGAGAAGAAATTATACAGATTGGAACAGAAATTAATGCCGCTGAGACTAAGAAAATAATACAAAGACTCAGATGGTTTTTTGAAAGATTAAATAAAACTGACAAATCATTATTATCAAAAAAAGAAACTAAGGACTCAAATCCATGTTGTTAGAAATAAAATGGGTGAGATCATAACAGATCCTACAGAAATCCAGATCATTATGTATTTTGAGAACCTGTATTCTTATAAAATGAAAACTACAGAAGCAGTGGATAGATTCCTAGATATATATGAATTAGCAAACCTGAATCAAGAAGATACAAAGATTCTAAATAACCCAGTATAAGTCAACGAAAGTAAAGATGTAATTAAAAGCCTAAAAACAAAAACAAAGCCTAAGCCTTGACAGATTCATTGCTGAATTCTACAAGAAATTTAGCAAAGACCTAATGCTGCTACTTCTCAAACTCTTTAATGAAATTGAAAGTGAACTAGTATGGGCTGGGGATATAGCTCAATGGCACAAGCACCTGCCTGGCACATGCAAGGTCCTGAGTTTGATTCCTGGTACAAAAAAAAAATGAAAACAAAAGTGAACCAATACTTCTAAAAGTATTCCTAGAAGAAGCAAGCATTACCCTGATGCAAAAACCAGAGAAGTATCCAAACAAAAAACAGAGAACTACAGGCCAATCTCCCTAATGAATATAGATTCAAAACTCCTCAATAGGACACTGGCAAACAAAATGCAGCAAATCATCAAGTTTATATGCCATAAAAAAGTAGGATTCATCCCAGGGATGCAGAGATAGTTCAATGTATGCAAATCAATAAATGTAATACACCATATTATCAGGCCAAAAACGAAAAACTACATTATCATCTCAGTAGATACAGAAAAGATATCTTACAAACTCTAATACCAATTCACAATTTTAGAAAAAAACTACATAAAATTAGAATAGACAGTCTTTAACTCAATCTAATAAAATCTATGAATCTATAAACCAACAGCCAACATCATACTCAATGGTCAAAAACTGAAAGCTTTCATGCTAAAATCAAGAACAAGATAAGCCTGTCCACTATCACCACTCCTATTCAATATAGTTCTGAAAACATTAGCCAGAGAAATTAGACAAGAAAAAGAAATGAAAGGAATAAAGATAGTGTAATGGGTCATACATTGTGCCAACCTGAGAAGTCTAGAAGCTTAACTAAGTAACTCAGCAGTTCTACAGCCTAGGACATGCTCTTACCCCTCTTGGATGCTGTTCATTGTATCAACTGGAGAAGTTCAGAAATTTACCTAAGTGACTCAGCAGGGGGCCAGAGTCCTCACTTTGTAAACATCTTGAGCCTGTTCAACAGGAGGGCACAGAGATAGTGTGAGTGCTACACCCACCAGTGAGCAGGTAGTCTGCATACAATAAAAGGAAGGAAAAGAGGCTTGCTCCCCCTGCTTTGCCCTTGTTGCTTTTTCTGTCTCCCACCACCATGTAAGGATGCCCCCCTGCCATGCCAACCTGCCTTGGAGCCAGCTGATTATGGACTGAAACCTATACAAACTGTGAGCTAAATTTCCTCCTTTAACTCTGAGTGTTGGTTATTTTGTCTCAGCAATGAGAAATGTAACTAAGAGAGGGAAAGGAAGAAGTTAAATTACTATTTGCAGATGACATGATACTCTACATAGAAGACCCCAAAAACTCCACCAAAAGGCTTCTAGACTTAATAATCAAATTCGGTAGTATAGCTGGATACAAAATCAACATGCAAAAATCAATAGCATTTCCGTACACAAATAACAAATTCACTGAGACATAAATTAGGGAAACCACTTTTCATAACAGCTTCTCAAAGAAGGAAATATTTAGGAATCAATCTAATGAAGGAAATAAAAGATCTTTACATTGAAAACTGCAGTACTTTGAAAAAAGGAGATTGAAGAAGATATCAGAAAGTGGAAAGATGTCCCTTGTTCTTGAATAAGAAGAACAAAAACAGTAAAAGTGGCCTTACCCCCAAAAGTGTTATACACATTTAATGTAATCCTGGTCAAAATACCAAGAACAGACCGTAGTGTCAAGAGTTGAATAACAGTTAAAATTGAATTTGGAAAGGAAACTAGGAATTTCTGGGTATGACAGACATTGTGAAGTGAAAGGAAACTGCTCGAAAGTAAAGAGCAACTGGAATGAGGGAAAAGAGAAAAGAAAGAAGGGGAAACTAAGTACATATGTATACGAAGGACAGCTAACATAGTTGTACTACTGACTTCTATTGCTTTAAGGAAAGGATCAGTTAATGATTAATTTTTTGACCAATTTTCCATGTCTCTATTTGTTTTCCTGAGAAACCACTTTGAAGATATCAATGTGTAATACAACAATCATCGATAATTTCTTACCACTTTGTTTGTAACTCTGTATTGCTTGTGTTGTTCTTATGCTATTTTGTAAATGGATGTCTGCTTGTTAATGTGTTTTCCTTCTTTTATTTTTAAAATAAATTTTTAAAAAATACCCAGAACATACCTCACAGAATTTGAGAAAACAATTCTAAAATAGGAGTTCTGGGCAACAAAGGCAAAGCAAGAAGCTTCACAATCCCTTATTGAAATTATACTGCAAAACTGCTGTGATAAAAACAGCATGGTAATGGAAAAAAAACAGACCTGAGGATCAACCAAACAGGTTAAAAGATGCAGACACAACTACAAACACACTCAGACACTTTATCTTTGGCAAAAGGGCAAAACATGTTCACTGGAAGAAAGGTAGCCTCTTTAATAAATTGTGCTGAAAAACACTGGCTTTCCACATGCCAAAGACTAAAACTAAACCCATATTCCTCACCAGGCACTAAAGTCAAAATTGATCAAAGACCTAAATATTAAAACAAACACTAAATCTGCTGTAAGAGAAAATAGGTACAAATCTTGAAGACATAGGTATAGGCAAAGACTTAACGAACAAACCCTGATTGCACAGGAAATATTATAAACAATAACTGTGATCTCATCTTATTACAAAGCTTTTGCACAGAAAAAACAAAACACCAACAGAGTGAAGAGAAAACCCACAGTGTAGGAAAAATTTTGCCAGATAGCCCTCAGATAGAAGACTAATACCTAGAGTACATAAAGAACTCAAAAAAACTAGAACCCTCAAATTTAAAGATCCAATTCAAATATGGGCATCTGAAATGAATAGATACTTCTCAGATAAATAAGTAGAAACAACAAATAAATACATGAAAAAATGTTCAACATCATTGGTTATTCAAGAGATGCAAATGAAAACAACCCTGAGACTGCATCTCATCCCCAAAAGAATGGCTATTATAAAGAAATTAACCAATAACAAATGTGGGGGGCCTTTGGGGAAAAAGAAAATCTTCTGCACTGTTTGTGGGCACGTAGACTGGTGTGGTAGAACCACTACAGAAATCCATGGGGAGATTCCTCAAAAAACTAAAATTACAGGTTCCATTTGACCCAGCTATCCACCTTTTTAGTATCTTTCCAAAAGAATTAAAAACATCATACCACAGTGATATATGTACACTCATGTTTATAACAGGACAGTGTGTAGTAGCCAAATCTTGGAAACACCCCAAATACCCATCAAACAATGAATGGATAAAAATGATATGGGTTTTTTTTATACAGTGGAGTACTACTCAGCCATAAAGAAGGATAAGCTTGAGACATTCCTAGGTAAATGGAAGCATCTTTTGTAGTACTGGAGACCATACTTTTAAGTGAAAAAAAATGAGACACACGTGTTCATATATTGCATGGTTTCTCTGGTGTGAGAAGACAAAAGGGTAAATAAGGACCAAAAATGCATAATAGATTTTGTGAAATAGGAAGAAATTACTCAAAAGGAAGGGGAAAGGAAGGAAGTGAAAATGAAAAAGAAGAGAAGGAAAAAAATGGAAACAAAGCTTTTATAAATAAGGAGAAGAGGGGTTGAAAGGAGGGGAGGGGAATGGGAAAAAAAGAATCAAGATGTATCATGTACAGGTAAAAATTCCCTATGATGAATGTTCGCATTACATATATCTAAAATATGCCAATGTTTTTCAAGAATCCAATACACAGTGGGCAAATGAACTGGATAAACACTTCTCAAAAGACGTGAAAATGTCCAATGAGTGTATGAAAAAAATGTTCAATATCTCTAGCCTCAGAAAATGCAAATTAAGACTACATTAAAATTTCATCTCATCATAGTCAGAATAGCTATCATCAAAAATAAAGAAAAAACGAATACTATTAAGGATTTGGCGGGGAGCCTCCTACATTTTTGGCAGAAATGTAAACTAGTACAATCATGATGGAAATCAGTTTCAAAAGATTCCTCAAAAAACTAAACACAGTAAGAGCATGTGGAGGGAAGGGAAAAAAAGGAAAAAGAAAAGAACTGAGATGTCATGTGCATCACCAGTTGTTCACAATGAATGTAATCATTATGTACTATAAACATGTACTAATAAACATAAAAAATAAAAGTCTCAACACAAATATGATTTGACCCAGCTATACCACTTCTGGACATATTCACAAAAGAATTAAAGACTGCCTACTACACAGATACATGCAACATTTATAGTAGCATAATTCACAGTAGCTATGCTGTAGAAAGAGCCTGGATTCCCAAAAATGGATGCGTACAGACAATATGATATATAATGGAATATTACTCAGCCATAAAGAAGAATGAAAGCATGTCATTTGCAGGAAAACGCTGGAGCTAGAAATCATGTTAAGTGAAATTAACTAGACTCAGAAAGCTAGATACTATGTTTTCTCTTAGAAGAGAAATCTGAAATGTACAAATTAACAAATAAATAAAGGAAAGAAGACAGGAAGCCAGGAGGAGGACTTCTGCAGCTAGGAAAGGGATTAGCAGGAGGAGATGCAAAGGGAGAGAAGGATAATGGGACTGCAGTTGATTAGGATATGTTAAATGTGTGTGCCAGCTTTCCAAAGCACACCACACCATTATGTAGTACTAATATGTGCTAATAAAACTAATGGTTTTAAATATTGTCCCCAGCAATTTGGGAGAGAGTTGTACATGGGCCTGACACTAGAGCATGGACTGGAATGACAGCCTCATTAATGAGGCAGAGGTCTTGTACCATTCTGAATTCTCCTGAGGTATTTAAACAGGGACAATGGAAGTACTGCAGAGGACTGACAGGGCTTTGGAAGGGTAGAAACTTGTCTATGAAAAGATGGGCTATTCCCCTGGACTTCTTCAGTCTTCAGCCTTTATATGCCTCTTCTTTGATTGGATAATACTTTTGGTTAGGAAATTGGATGAGGTCTTTTAGTGTTATAACTACTGACATAGTAGAATTTGCCTATCAGGTATCCTATTATACCACGTAGCAGAATTCACTTGTTTGGTTAATTTGGTAAAGGAGACCTGGGGTAGTTCCAACAAGTAAAATCCATTTTGCCCTCAGCCATAATTTGAGAATTGCTCCCGATTTTGCTAGTAAATCTCTGCCAAGGCCCATGCAGCTCTTGAATTTCCTGGGAGACGGACAGTGAGAAGATGGAAAAATAAAGTTAAGAGACAAAAGCTGAGGTCAAGTGGAGCCCTCTCTCTCCAAGTGGGAGGAAAGGAACTGCTCAACTACCATGGGGCATTTATTTATACATTTGACAGGTTGATGTCATGTGATACCACTTTGCCTAGCAGCTGATTGCTTGGATTATCTGAGGTCTTGGTGTTCTCTGGACTGAAGTACCTTGATCACCTGGTTTGCCTCAGACACTGTTTCTCAGACCAGGCTTACCACCCCCCTGCACATGTGATCCAGCCACTCCCTACAAATCTCTTCCTAGAAAGGGAGCAGGACACTGTGGGATGATTAGAAACTCATAGTTAAACACTTGGCCTTCAAAGTGACACATCAGGAAAGGATCTGTGATCTGACATTCTTTGATCTGTCACATCAAAGAATCTCTGACTAGAGGTCCCCTCAACCCCAATTATGGCTATAGACCTACAGGAGAGCCTTCCAGAGAAGGAAATCAAAACAGAATGAGCTGCTCCCGTATCAATGAGCAGTCACACTGGCTCATCCATGATATCTAAATTTACCCAGGATTCCTTGGAGGAGATGGTGAGGTCTGGGGGGACATGGGCATTACTGTCTCCCCTGGACTTCTTCAGTCTTCAGAACAGGAAATTAGGGCTCTAGTGGCCTAGCCCCTCTCTAGGAGGGAGACAGTCAAACCACCAATGCCATGCGTCAAGCACATCAGTTGCCTCACATGCCCAGGTGGAGGCATGGTGCAATCTGGTGCCGTGTCCAGTCCTCTTGCACTTGATACAGGAACCTATTCCTTGGTTGTCCCTGGATTTTTCTTTAGAGGACCTGGGTGGGTTTAAAACATTACCAATTACAACAGCCATAATCTTAGCCTCTGTCCTTTGTCCCTCCTCTGGGTCCCAAATGTTGAACAAACTGTGCAAATAGCAAGAGCCCAGTTTATTCAAGAAAGTAAAAATGAAGAGGGAGGGAGAATCTGGCTCTTCAGAGCAAGGCTGGGCTGAGTAACAGGAGAAAAAGCAACAAAATGACACCCTGAAGAAAGCAGAGAGGGCCATCATGAAGAGAGTCGCGTTAGCTTCGAACGCCCCTTTTTCATGAATTGCTACCAAAATGTCTTGTCTCCACTTTGTGCTGTTGTAATTGCCCTTTTATTTTTCAAACTAATTTCCAGCCCCTGCATTTATTTCTATTACACTCAAATTTCAAAATGTCGTTAACAGGTCTGAATTCTGTGCTAAAGTAAACCATCAAGATTTCCTGTCATGCCAATCTTTCAATTCTAGGTTACATTTTTGTCCTCAAGCATTTTACCTAAAGATGAATATCCCGGGAACAAAAAAAAGTAAATATAATCCAATCCAAAGAGGAAGGCCCCACACAATGTACGCATGAGAGAAAGCATATGTAAGGACAGGAGTGGTCTGAAGAGAGGCCCGAGTTCAGAGAAGGCAAAGAAAGTGAGCTGCGCCAGGTAGGGTAGGGCTGGGGCAGCTGATCGTGTGCCCGGTGAGCGTAATAGGCGGGGGCAAAGCAGGCATCTCCCCCTGTGAGATCTGCGCCAGCGGAGTAAAGCAGAGGAGCATGTGCTTGGGTGAAAACGACCGACAGTCCCTGGAACAGCTGCAGGGACCCAGAACTGGCAAAGGACTCTGGCCGTTATGTAACTGAGTACCAGCGTCAGTCAGCCTCGCATCCCACGGCTCTCCGCTAGAGGCAGAATGACGTAAGCACAACATTCACAGCCAGGCGAACGGAAGCTTCAACCACCAAATGAGCATAAAAACAATAATGGTCTAACATTTGCAGGAAGCAAACACCAGGAAAACAGAGGTTCTAGGCTTGACAGAATTGACAACCAAGCAACGAAGTTAATGGCACAGAGAGAAATGTTAAAAGAAAGAGTGGGAAAGGAGGAAAGAGGAAATCTTAGGGGAAAAAATAAGAAACATACTGGACTCAGCTGAGGAGCAATGAATACATCAAACACAGAACGCAGCACAAAAGAGCAAAGCATTAAAAATATGAAAGTCTCAGTGCCATTTTTACTGCATTCTACTGACGAGAAATGAAGGACGGACTCGGCTCAGACACAAGGGGCGGGCATCATGCAAGGCTGAGCGACATGCGTCACTGGGGACCGCGGCACCACACTGCACCCTCCGTCCTCTCCCTCCGCTCTGTGCCTGTACAGTCACCGTTCGTGCGGCCCTGCAGTTTCCTTACTTGGCCTGCCCCTTAAACTGAGCCTCATGGGGGTAAGAACTAACACCTTCCAGCGCACAATGACGGGCTCTAGCACAAAGCAGGCCCTCACTAAGACAGTCAGGCATCACGGCAGGCACCTGTAATCCCAGCACTCGGGGAGGCTGAGGCCTAAGTTCTAAATTCAAGGCCAGCCTGGACAACTTAGTGAGACTCCGTCTCAAAACAAAAAGTACAAAATGGGCTGGGTATGTAACTTAGTGTGAAGGTCCTGGGTGCAAACCCCAGTACCACAAAAAGTAAAGAAAAAAAAAGGCCCATGGAATTAAATTACTCTTGTGGCAGTCATTGAAAATACACAGAATCAGGGTACTGGCTGTAAGATAATTCTGGAGTACGTGGGTTATGTCTCAAAAACAAGTGAGTTGTTTTCAGTATAAAGGTAAGCACCATGAGAACTGAAGAAGAATATACATCATGCAAGACATTAGGAACAAGAAATTTTTAAAAACAATCCATTCAACAAACATCTATTAAACATCTCACTCAGAAATCTACAGAGTTGACAAAAGATGATTAGTAACATTGCAGATTTAAATAATGTAGTCATCATACTTTCACCAAAGTTATAACGTAGAATTTTGTAGCCAGGTGTTTTCAAACACACATGGTGCATTTACAAAATGTAGCATCCCATAAAGACCCCAAAAGCCCAGCTCCAAAAAGAAAAACCTCACATAGGTAACACAATTAACACATTTTAAAACTCATTCAAAACAAATTGATATTCTTCCTCACCAAAGAATTCAGTCACCTAAAAATGTGAAAATACTCCTTTCAACCTAAACAGAACACACACAAAAAGAAATTTAAAAATAAAGATAATCAAAAGTCTCCTCCCTGAAATTTCATCATGTTCAGATGATTTTCCAGGAGGATTCTACAAAGTTATTATGGTTATACTTTCTGTGCTGTACAAACAAGAACAGAACACAGATGATGGTGACAAGCTTTTTAATTATAAGTTTAGCATAGTACTGATGATAAAATTGGAAAAGGAATAAACCTAGAAAAATCATAAGCCAATCGCAAGTATGAATGCTATTGAATAGCACAATATTTAAATAAGGGAAAAATAGAATTAATTACAGGAATTCAATGTTAGATCACATTTTAAAATGTGTGATAAATGAATTACAGTCATAGATCCACATAAACACATCAATATCTGGTGGAAAATTTATTTTCAACAGTTAATACTAATTTCTTTAAAAAAGCAGAAATTTAAAAAGCCAGAATAGAAGAAAATATCAAAACCAAAACTAACATGGTGAAAATTAGATGTTTTCCACTCAAGTAGGTACATTTGAGGATGCCTATTAGAACTATTACACACAAATTGTGGCAATGGCAGCCAATTCAATTGGCTATATAAAATTACAGCAAGTTAAATATAACTGGTAGGAGAATCGTATAAAATGGTAATATAATTGTATATTGTGAAAAACCAATAGAATCAACTGACAAAACTGTGGAAGACAGGTAACTGGATATATAGTTAATATGCAAAATTCCACAGCTCTAATATAAATCCATAACAAACTGGGGAAAAGAAATATCCCATTTACAATAGCAACAACAGTTTTATCACTACAAATAAATAAATAATGTATAATACCTAAAGAAAGAAACTTATATGGCTGGAGACATAGATCAGTGGTAGAGTGCTTTCCTAGTATGCATGAGGCCCTGGGTTCAACTCCTGGAACTGCCAAAAAAAATGAAACCTATACAAATTGAGTGAATTTACAGCATGAAGGCAGTCCTCAATACCTCCTGTCAAACTAATTTGCAATTTCAAAAAATTCTCAGTTTAAAATTCCCAAAAGAATTTCATGAAAGAATTTCATTCTTTCATTTTCAAAATTCAAAATTTATCTCAAGAAAATGTCCAAGACAGTGCCTACCTGGAAAGTGCAAGGTTCTGAGTTCAATTCCTGGTACAAAAAAAAAAAAAGAAAAGAAAATGTCCAAGAATAGATAATTTTGTTTTTTCAGTCATAACAATAATGGCACATTACACTAGGAACAGATAAATGGTACAAAAAAAGGAAAAACCTTTACCATACCCATATATGTAATGAGGATTTCATACATGATTTTTAAATATGGTACAGTGAACCACCAGGAAAAAGGTGAAGTATGCAATAATTTTTTACAGCTATCCGTTTTGAAGAAATAATTGAATTGCCTAACATTCACAGAAATAAATTCCAGATGGATTAAACACTTGAAGTTAAAAAGCAAAATAATCATGGGAAAAAAATTAGAAGAAATTCTAGAAGATGTTTATAACCTTAAGACTCTTTAAAACTATATTTTTAGATGTTACAATATTTGGACAGTAAAAATATTAATAAATTTAACAACACGCAAATTAAACATTCCCATACTAGAAAAACACCAAAATTGAATATAAAAGATGACCAATTACCGAAATTTTTTGTAATGTTTATCACAAAAGATTAATGTCCAGAATGCACTAATTTCTTCTACAGATGAAACAAGCCAGGAAAAAATGACCCAACCAAAGAAGAGAATAACTGGTCAATCTCTTTAATGAGCATAGATGCAAAAATCCTAAGATACTGGCAAATAACAATAAACCATCAAAAATATCACACACCATAACTAAGTAGTATTCATTCTATGGACTCAAGGTTGTTCAGTATACAAGATCAATAAATGTGATACACCACATAAACAGAAGCAGAGACAAAACTCACATAATCATCTCAATAGACACAGAAAAAGCATCTGACAAAAACCAACATCCATTCATGATAAAAACCCTCTAGAAAACCTGTATACACAGTCTTTCTCAATCTAATCTACAGCCATATCTAACAAAACAACCACCAACATCATAGCAAATGTAGAGAAGCTGAAAGCTTTCACTCTAAAATCAACAGAATAAGAATGTTCACTATCACCCCTCCTATTCACTGTACTTCTCCAAACATTAGCCGGATCAATTAGACAAGAGAAAGAAAAGGGATATGAGAAGTGAAAAATTAAATTGTCATTATTTGCAGATGACATGATCTTCTACATAGATGACCCCAAAAACTCCACCAAAGGCCTCCTAGAGTTAATAAACAAATTCAGTAGCATAGCAGGATGCAAAGTCAACACTCAAAAATCAGTAGCCTTCCCGTACACCAATAACAAACTCACCAAAAGAAAAATTAGGGAAACAGCACCTTTCACAATACATCCAAAAAATGGAATACTAAGAATTGACCGAATGAAGGCAGTGAAAGATCTCTACAAGGAAAACTATAGTACTCTGACAGAGAAGATCAGAGAGGACATCAGAAAATGGAAAGATATCCCATTCCTGGACATGTCAAAATGGCCATACTTCCAAAACTATTATATAGATTTAATACAATCCCAATCAAAATATAAACAATATTCCTCACAGAACTAGAGAAAGCAATTCTAAAATTCATACAGAATTAGAAGAGACCTAGAATAGCAAAAGCAATTCTGATCAACAAGGGCAAGGCAGGGGACATCACAATCCCAGACTTCAGGTTGTCCCACAAAGTACAGTGATTGAAATTTAAAAAAAAAAAAAAAAAGAGTGGTATTGACAATAAAACAGACTAGAGGATGAAGAAACAACTCCAGGCACACTCAGTTGTCTTACTTTTGATAAAGGGGGCTAGATACTTTAACAAATGGTGCTAAAAAACAATTGACTATCCACATACTAAAGACTGAACCTAGACACGTATCTCTCAGTGCGCACTGAATGACACGTTTTCTTATGAAGTGAATTAATCAACTAGAGGTGAAAAGTGTTCTCAATTGATACCTGATTATTAAATATATTTGGTAGCTTAAAAGTGAAACTTAAAAACATTTTTCTTGGCAGTTCCAGGTTGCTATATTTGGGATTAAGTGGTAGTAGGACTACTACTTTTAATGTGAGAATGGGAAATGAGAAATTTTTAAAATGCAAGGTTGAGACCAAAGTAAGGGGGGGGGGGGCTAAATGGTAAAACTTTGGTACTTGTTTTCCACTTCCTAAAAATGCAGTCTATTTTTAGGATTTTTATTACTAAGTCAATAGGTAGCCTTGCTAAATCATCATGAGCATCACTTTTGTTCTAAGAATGATTATTTCGGCTGGGTGTGGTGGCTCATGCCAATAATCCCAGCACTGAGGAGGCTGAGGCAGGAGGAGCACCGTGAGTTTGAGGCCAGCCTGGGCTACAAAGTGAGTTCAAGGCCAGCCTGAACTGCACAGCAAAACTTTATGAAAGGA
>PVLD010031533.1:0-15624 GCA_004027595.1 Dinomys branickii | reverse complement strand
TTTTTTTTTTTTATTTTAGAAACATAAAAGTACAAAAACATATTGACAAACAGACACCCATTATCATAGAAAATAGTACAATCACAACTAATGTATAGACAAGGTGATATGGTCTCAACAGTAGTTGTTGCTTTATCCATTGATATCTTCGAATTGTAGATGTATGGACCCATATACAGACATGCAAATTTAGTCAGACAGTTGAAGGATTGAACTTCCTTAATTAAAAATGTAAAAATGTAGCATTATGATTTAGCAATAATTAAGTTAAGTGATAATCAATTTTATCATTTGAACAATGTCATTTCCAAGTATAATACATAGGAGATTAAAGAAATGGTAAGCTTTGGTGCTTAAATATGCACACATTTTGTGATAGTTATTATTTCTAGATTATTCTAAGCTTAAAGGGATTGTAAGTTTTTACCCCAAAGATTGTACTCTAATATGTGTGCTGGAATACTGGACCATTAAGCTGTGGACTCCGCATTAGTGATGATGTTTTCCGTTCATTTTTCAGCGCTGTCTTCAGAGGACACGCTATCTGTGTCTATCACATGTCCAGCATCCGGGCAGCCTTCAACGGGCCATACGCACATAGGGAGGGGCCCGAGTACCACTGGTCACTCTACGAAGGAAAAGTCCCCTACCCAAGGCCTGGTTCTGTAAGTTTAATCCTTTAGCACAGGATTCTTCTTTCAGAAAGTCCCTTTTGGTGCTGTTTTTGTCGCCGTTTCAAATGCTTTACCACATTTTGCAGTTAAGGAATTCTGTATCTAAAATATGCTTAGGTGGTAAAGAAATGCCACGTCTCCTATCAAATTTTATGCTTGTTATTCTAGCGAGTATAATACATGATGCCTATCTTCAGCATTCTGAAGTATATGTTACCATTTCTATTTTTGACTGACTAGCTCCAACTCAGAGTTTGCTTTTCAGGGTCTTGGTGAACACAGAAATGGCCAAAAGTGGGAATCGTGCATTTTCTTCCTGGCCTCTCAAGAAGAACTAGTGTCTTGTGGAGTTGCAGGAAAACGTTACTCAGATTTTGTGTTCTCGTATTTCATTCGGCCACTAAGTTCCCTAAATCAGATTTTCTCCTCATTGTTATTGTAGCAGCTCTAAAAGCAGCTTTCTCTCTATCTTCTTAGAATACATAGCACCTTTTAAAATATCTTTCCTGGGCAATTAGAGAGCAAAAATATGCCCATATGGAAGTATAGAGAGCATAGGAATTCCACCACCCAGCCTGAGGTGTGGGTAGTGGGAGTCTCCCTAACTAGCCCTTTAATGTCCGTGCTTCTCACTGTGCACATGTCTAAACAGGGTGGCGATGGAGATAGCTTGATGCCACAGTCCTCAGTGCAACTAGTTTGTAAAGTGTCTGGATTTTTATGCGCTGTGCGGGTCAGTGAAGAGCAACCACTTAACTTGTCGTGCAAGTCAACATCCATGCTTTAAGAGCAGCTGGTAGGAGCTCATCACTACTCTGATTCCACAGTGACTTGCAAGCCAAGTAGGAGCCATTCCTGCGGAGCCAGAACCCAAAGTGGAAACAAACCTCACGTCCATTAGCAAGTGTAAGGCTTTACCATTATACGCACTCTCTCCCGCTGGCTTAAACATATTTCTTCCAGTAAGACATGAAGTATATTTTATTTCACTCAATTGATTGAAATTGTAATTTAAATGGAGAAAACCCACTCCTGTGGCTTCTCTGGAAATACTGCTCGGAGCCACATGGTTCCGAAGGAGACTGAAGGGAATGAGTGCCGCTGAGCTGCTTCCAGCCGAGTCAGAAATGTTTCCAATTATGTACAGGGAAGGGTCACTCCAGCGAATGGGTTTGTGCCAAAGTAAGAAATATGGCCTGATTTTCTTAAAAAGAGAAACCATTATAAAGGCCCTCTTTGTAGAATCTTATTACTAAACCACTACATTTCTAAAATAGAAAGTTTCTTTTAAAATCAAGATAATCATTACAGTTGCTGTTGGTTCTGAGAAAACAAAAGAAATGAGGGGGCATGTACTAATGGGATCAACCAGCACAGCTCAAGGGGCTCCGGAAAGTGACTCTGGGGCGGCTGCACAGTTACGTTCAGAGCTGGAGACTGAAGGGTTCAGGCCCGTCACAGCAGATGTCGCTGGCTTTCTCAGCTTATAGTATCTACTTCATATGAAAATGTAACACAAATTCACACAGATTATAGTACAGTGACACAGAGGGGTGTTTCTCTCAAGACTTTATGGTGATAAAATTGGAGTAAGGTTCTGTGCTATGTCGCTAAGATTACCACCTGGAAATGTCATCAGTCAAACTGTTATAGTCTTGTCAGGAAAGCTCTCTGGTGCAGCTGTGAATCTTAATTTTGAGAGAAGACTTAGCACAGCAAAGAGACTGTTTTCCTGAATCATAGATCCTTTACTTTCAAAATTTAGTTCACAATGTGAAACATTTTAGGAAACCCAGAAAACAATTTGAACATTTACATTGCATACTGTTGACACCTCCAAACTGTCCTGGTGTTACATATATTTCACTTTTCAAGATATTGTCTAATATTTTCAGTGCTGCCTATTTACAGGGTTTAGCCCCCTTTGTAACTTTTAGGTCTATTTCCGTACCGAAGGGTATGTGGTTACTACCCATGTCTAAGTGGAGAGGTGGTTAATTGAACAGCATGCATTTCTCTGATTCCTCTTATGGCTGATGGTTTCGCCTCTGGAATTTCTCATCGCGTGTATTTCAGTGTGCCAGCAAGGTGAATGGAGGGAGGTATGGGAGCACCAAGGAATACCCCGACGACGCCATTCGATTTGCCAGAAGCCACCCACTTATGTACCACCCTATCAAACCCGCCCATAAAAAGCCAATACTGGTGAAGACAGATGGAAAGTACAACCTGAAACAAATAGCAGTCGACCGAGTGGAAGCTCAGGACGGCCAGTACGATGTCTTATTCATTGGGACAGGTACAGAGATGGATGTGTTATTCCTTGGGACAGGTACAGAGACGAGGCACTTCAGTCACCCTGCAGAGAATAACTCGAATCACATTTTAAAAAGCCCCTCTCAGCACATCTGTTTATCTGTTAGACTATTAGCACGTGGCTGATCCAAAGTAAGAAAGACTGAAATGGAGTCCTCGTGTGTCCCAGCAGTAAGAGGTTGTGCCCTTGTCCGGGACGAGTTATACCGTTAGGGCTGTCATTAGCGTTAGTGTCATGATTTGGCTCTGAGACATGGCTGGCCACGTCAGAGAAAGGACTGGGGAGGGTTACGGCACATAATTCCTGATGCATGGTTAATGCTTCATGCATATGGATACATGAAATAAAGAAATAAATAATGATGTCTATGAACAGTAGGCTCCAAACCGAAGTCTCATCACAGGGCTCCTCGTCCAGCCTGGCCCCCTTACTTCCTCTAGCTGCTCGGTGATGTTGGTCACAGAGAACACAGGCCAGCACTTCACACAGATCTGCGATCACAGCAGCGCTTACCAGGTTCCCCCTGCACCGGTCATTTCTACAAGTGGCTGCACCTGTAATGCCATACATTTGCTCAAATTTTGAGATAAGAACTTAGCCTTTCAGAGCAAGATGGGGCAAGTTCTGTAGGGCACTTCAAAATTCTGTAGTCCTTTGTTACACAGTTACGCTTCTCCTTTAAAATGGTCAATTCTTTCTTATGCAGTGTAATAATCGCTATAACAATTGGTCCTAAGAGAGTAGTGAGAAGGCATTCTACCTGTGTGACTTTGGCACGTCCCCAAACGGAAGCAGGGTCCTTGAATTCCCCAATAATAATTTGAAAATAAAAAGTAAAGATTTAAGCAAGGAAATATTAATCTTATTTCCAGAAATTGATCTCTAGTAGGGGTACATTTTATCTATTTTTGTTAGAACTTTAATGTCAATAATATGCTCTGCATTGAACATATCAAACAGCAGACTTCTTTAGGCAACTTAAAATTCCAGTGCTTGGCCATGAGTTCACTAGGTGACTTCCAACAGAGTTTGAAAAAGGGGCGAGGGTGCATAAGCAAGACTCATCCTTGACAAAGTTCACGAAATATGTTATTTCTAAATACCCTGGGAGCAGGAGATTTATTAATATCCCTGTAAGCATTTTGTCAGGTTGACCAAAGCTATTTGAGAAAACTCCAGAGATATCCGTCCATGTTTGTGCTGTCACAGCACCGTATTAAACTGAAAGTTACCATTCTACTGAACCACAGGTTTCAGAACCATTGAACATGTTTGATAAATGTGTAATAAGTACACTGGAAAATCCCGTAAATAATAATGACTTCTCTCAGTGTTTACTAGGCACAGGTTTTTAAATGTAGTATATGTATAGTTATTATTGAGACTTAATATTTAATTTACATCTTTGCTTTTTTTGCTTGACATATTAATTGTAAACTATTTAGTATGTGCTTGAATTTCAAAATGATGATAATTTTGTTTGTTTTAGTTAGAGGAAAATACAGGTAATTATTATTAGTTTAATTATAATCTAGCTTTATTAAGCAAACCACAAATTAATTTTTCAATATATTGCTCAAATACCAAAGAACTCCTTGATCAATGCTTCCAAAGTACTTATTTTTATGAATTATTACTTCTAGCATGACATCAAAATATTGGCACAGGTAAATTAATGCCATTAAATTTATCTTTGGAAGGCACAAACACAGAATATTATCACTAATAAAAATAAGATGTGCATGTAACTTAGAAGTGCAAATTTATAAAATAGTGGATAATTATAGAAGCTAAATTATACAGGAGAATTCACACTCCTCTCACGGGTGTGAACTTGAAATTCTTTTTCAAAAATTAAAGGTGGATATTGGGCTGAATGTGTAGCTCGGTAGTAGAGCACTTGCCTGGCACCTGTGGACCCCTGAGTGGCACTGCAGAACAGAAAACAAAGAAAAACAATATATTTATGATTTCCACAGAGGGTGGCTTGGGGTGTTCCTTAAGGTTATAAGCCTAGTTTCTCACTAAGAGAGTGGCTTATATAAAAAGTTTTCTTGCATCATGTATCACAAAAAAATCTTAATGTTCTCATCTGTTATATTTCATAATTCCAAAAGATACTTCAACTTCTGAATAGTTGAACTTTTGAACCAAATTATGTGAACACAACTTTTAATGTTTTGGCCAGGTATAGAAGTTAATTTTTTCTGTTGAAAATATAATAAACACTTAATCATATGATTTTGAACTGGCAGCTCGTAAGATAGTTTATGCATCTAGATTTTGTATTTTATTTGTATTCCCGGTCCTTATGTAGTTTTTAATTATTTGAAAACCAGATTGTGGTATGGCTTCTACTTTCTCTCCTCATTTAATTCTCGTAGATGCTGGGATTGTCCTGAAAGTCATCACAATTTACAACCAAGAAACAGAATCTATGGAAGAAGTAATTCTAGAAGAACTTCAAATATTCAAGGTACTTCTATTTAAAAATTTAGCCCCAATGTATGTGTTGTAGATGATTACAGCTGAGCATTAAATAGGAAGATGTTATGTTAGACTCCCAAGAGCTGTGTCGTGAATTTACGAATTGAAGGGAAGAATGATTTAGACCCTAATAACTCTCATGTGATTGGTGTAGACTTTTCAGTAGAAGAGGCCTGTTGTAGCTTGAGAGTGATTTCAGTATACAAACATTTACTGTAAAAAATAGCACTTATGCAATATGAATTTTGGAATTACGATTGAGAAGTCACGTTTTACAAATGTATTATCCATGCTGACAAAAACAACACCTGTTCATAAATTGGACATTGTGCAAGGACAATCACATGGCTTTGAGCTATCGTATATTAACTACACAAAGACTTACTATAGAAGAGAAATGGAAAATAAAGTCTGTACTAATAGGATAAGGCAAACAACATGAATCAGTATGTGGGGGTATCGTATATTGTTCTATGTGACTGTCGACTTGGGGCCGCACTCTCTGCAGGAGTGATGGTCCTCATCACCATGAGTCCTAAGGGACCTATGGTACAGATTTCTGATGATAACATTTTCAAGTAGTCAATACATCAGCTTTTTAAATGTCTTTTTCTGTTTCAAGACATCTTAGTATATGTCGTGGACTCATTAACTTTGAGCTCACTCTCAACAGCACTGTCACGCATTCCTTGATGAGCCCAGGTGATAAAAACATGTTCTTCGTTAAGGTGCACCACTGCCTTTTTAAGTTTAGAAACACTAAGTAGCACCTCAGCCTGCACTTTGAGGCCATTTTAATCAGCCAAGCACTAACAAAAATACCAAGTTTTATGAGCTAAGTAGTTCCCACTGAGGACACTCAGTTACAGGAGCATTACCCTGAATTCAGCTGCACGGGGCTCTGGCTGCAGCCTGGACTTGTGGTTGCTTTGTGCACATACACAGCCATGAAGGAGAAATACAGCAAGTGTGTGCATGCACATCACAGTTAATCTTAACAGGGAGGTAAATTTGCAAAAATAAGAGTCCACACATTATTAGGACTGGCCACGGCAACAGAAAAATTAAGCTCAAGTTAAGACAATTAAAGGTCATGAGTTACCAGCAGTAGCATCCATGCTAAGGCATCACTGTTTTCCTAATGGCTCATGTACTCTACAAGAAAGAACATTTTGGCTTTATTATTTGATTAAACATGAGTTTCCAAAGTAATATTCAAATGCAAATACAAAAATTACAACCTAGAAACAAATGATAACCTCAGTAGACTGCCCACTGTATTTCCCATCTCCACAGCTTCCACTCTATTAGAAAGAAGTGTTTAAGTTTATAGTTTAATTTAATTGGATTTACACATTGATTTACCAAAAGTGAAAGTTGTAAACTTCTAGGCACAGAAACACCTACGTATCTAATGTGATGTCTAATTTGATTTCAGATAGTTTATAATTAGATTTAGGTAGATATTATTATATTTTCTTTCTTTAAAAAGGAAATTATTTTGTGTTTAAATTTCAGGATCCAGTTCCTATTATTTCTATGGAGGTTTCTTCAAAGAGAGTAAGTTGTGTATATTTGCATATGTATCCTATATGTAACCAAAGGATATAAAAATATTAGTAGATACTTTTGTATATGAACAAGTTATAGTTTTATTTTTGCATTATTATTTTGTTGTGTTGATAAACCGTAAATGACAGCCATAGTTTTAATGTTTTAAGGTTTATAAAATACTATTATTCTTTATTATTGGTTTTTTGTTTTTTGTCTTTTTGAGACAGTCTCCCTGTACAGTTGAGGCTGGCCTTGAGCTCACTTGGTTGCCCAGGTTGGTCTCGAACTCACAGCAATCCTCCTGCCTCAGACTCCCAAGTGCTGGGATTATAGGTGTGTGCCCCACGCCTGGGTACAACACACTGTTACTGACTATAGGTACAGTTTTATACAGCAGATCTTACATTTAATGTCTTCTTTTTCTATTTTTATGGAAAGGAGGTTGAGCATAGTTTTACTTCTAGAATCATGACACTATTCTCTAGTTGTCGTCCCCTAATGTTTAAAAAATAATTGTAACAACAGTTATTCAGGAATGCACAGTGGATCTCATCTTCTCCACTTCACTGGGATCAGAGTTTGGGGTAAACCTCACCCGGATCAGTTCTGGTATACAGCACCTGACTTTTGCTCACCAGTAACTTTTCATGTTTGGCAAGTGGGCCATGGGATATTAACTGCCCGCTAGTAGTGCTTTTCCTTTAGTGTGGACTACTGCGTGCCCCATGACATTCTGTCTCTGTGTGCATTGATGTCAACCTTCTGGACATTTATCTGTCCCACAGCAGCAGCTGTTCGTTGGGTCCCCTGAAGCCGTGGCTCAGGTGCGCTTCCACCAGTGCCACCTGTACGGCAGCGCCTGCGCAGACTGCTGCCTGGCACGGGACCCCTACTGCGCGTGGGACGGCGTGGCCTGCTCGCGCTACCTGCCCACGGGCACGGGCACGCAGGCCAAGAGGTGAGGCGGGCTGGAGGGCGGGCCCTCAGATGGGTTGCTGTCTTTTTCTACCGGTTCTATGAAAATACCTATCCTTTTTAATCTGCATGCATAGTTACGTTTTCATCACAAGGAGAGTTCTGAAGTTCTGAAATTTTCTGAAATTTCATTTGGCGCATGGCCCTGAGTGGATCATGCTGTCAGGCTTTGATTTTTCCACCCTGGTTTGAGTTGGCGCTCCCCTTTCCCAACATTTCCGCTGTAAGACAGGAAACGGGTGTAGGTAAACTCAACATGTGGAGGCTACTCCATGTGAAGGACTCAGACTTGAAAAGAAAATAAATAAATGCGTTTTGAAATACGCCCTGCAGTTTCCTGGTGCCTTCCCTCCCAGCTGGTCTTCATTTATTTCATTTTTAAAGTGAGTATTGTAATTCCCGCACAAATGCATGACCTATGTAATTAATGAAATGTGCGATTTAACTCAACACAAACGAAAGGTCCTGGCGACCTGCAAACTCTGGGGTCTGCGAACTGTAAGCGCCCCGCCCTTTGTTAGAGAGGGTAAACCCAGGATTTGCTAAACACAAGAACTGAGCGGGGAAAAATACTTTGAAGCATAAGGATATTTCTCCACCAAGCCATATGAAGCTGTGCACACTTTGAGGGAATAGATAATTGGAAAATATTTTATTTCCCATAAGCAGGTTTTTTCCACGATAAAGTGACCAAAGACAAAATAATGCAAAACATAGAAGCATAGAGAAATCTGTCTACTGAAAAGTACTTCATGTTAGTTTTAATTATTCTTATGTTTAACTTTGGGTAACTTTTCATCTTTTTCACAATCTAATTTAAGCTAATTTAGCATGATTATTATTATGGGACCACGTGTACAGCAGCATCTCAGTAAAAACACCATTAATTCGAAACCCTTATTAATTTGGCCTGAGCTAAGTTAAAGGAAGGGTGTTATAAGACCACAGGGAGACGAATCTTTGAGAGTAATCGTATCTATCCTCCTACCCACTGGTCATTTCTGTAAAGAAAAGCTGCCATATTCAAAAGATTCAAACACTCCAAAGTGCTTGTTACAGCTGTTTGAAATGTATAGCTCCTGATGTTCATCTGTCGTCACACTAGGGAAGGAATTTACTAAGTAGTAATCATTTTACTGTTATTAGCAACAATAAACATGGTTACAAGCCTTGCACCCAGTGCTTCAGAATAACAAGTTTTATATTAGGCATGGGATGATGGTGACAGATTGTAACTGAGAAGTCTGAGCAGCTAAGTGTTTCTGGTACTCGATACATCTTTGAGGACTATGCAAGGCTGGTAAGGTTGTAAGGGGGTGAGATGAGCAGAGTTACCTAGAAGAAGTTAGGTGAATGCACAGCATAGCGGTCAAGAAGGAGTGGCCTGCTGCAGCCAGAAGCCAGGTCCTAGATGGGTCTGTCAGATTCTTCTGAGCCATCACCCACCCAGAGCAGCATGGCTTTCTGGATCCGTTCCAGCATGTGAAGGGACTATAGTTTGCTTTTATAGCAAATCATTTTTGCTTCAGACCTGAATCGAAGCCAAAATTGAAAACTAGTCATTAAAATACATACTTTTCTGCCCACAGAGTGAAAATGAGTCACCACGGTAGAAGCACTAATTCTCAGTCCAAGCCGTTTGTTTAAGATCTTCTCAGACATACTTGTGCTTCATAAAGCCCGGTCTTCCTATGTCAGTTTTAAAAATGCAGGTCTCCAGTGATTTTAAACAAATGCTTTTGCGCTTCCCTCACTACTTATCTGGAACGGCAGGATTGTTGTTCCCTTTATTCTCACGTCACTGCAACATAACCGTGATGAAACAGCACCTCTGCGAGTTAGAAACTGCTTCTTATTTCATGTTTTCATCCCTACCCCATTGTCACTGTTGCTCAGCAGCTTCAGGTTCCAAACACTGAAGCGAAGAACAAACAACAGCAGTGATGGCTCGTCTGACTCCGCTATCAGATGAGTAACAGCTGTGCTTGCTGGCGCAGAGTAACCTAAGACCATAAAATTTTCCATTTTGCCTTGTTACTTTTACCTAGTTCGATTCACTCTAGCTCAATGGACTGGGCCACATAGCACCTTTAATCTTGACTTCGTACAACTGCATGTCTTTAGGTAAGGATTTCTCAGCAGTGACTGATTTAAAATAAAACACCAGATTTTTTATGTAATTCCTAATCCTAAAATTGACTGGAACTGTGTGTCATCTCTACCTCTCCCTATGTGGTAAATTGATGAAAAAGATCAGAGGAAGTTTGGAAAACTCCCTTGAGAAGGCATTGTGTCTCTTGAAATAATATTCCATTGTCACTTTGTAGAAGAGTATAGGAGGCCCAAAATTACATGGTTTTTTTTTTTTTTTTTTTGTATCAGGTATCAAACTCAGGACCTTGCACTTACCAGGTAGCTACTTGTGCTGCTGAGCTATATCCCAGACTCATGGACATATATATATATATATATATATATATTTTTTTTTTTTTTTTAATACCCAGAATCAAACTCAAGACATTGTGCATGCCAGGCAGGCCCTTGTGCTGCTGAGCTATATCTGCAACCCCGAAATTACAAAATGAGACTACAGTAGACTTCAGGTGTCACTTAGCCTATTCCATTTTACACATCAGATGCGAAGAGCCAAGACAGGCCAGCCATACATAGAAGGTCACACGCAGTGTTAGGGGGCCCTTGGCATTTGAATGTTAGACTTTTCTTTCACTTTTCTGAATTCTGTGATTGCACAGAGTGAAAGCATCTCATTGTCATTTTAGAAGTAAAATTCCTGCGTGATCTTCCATTTCTCCCTCAGTCCTGAGCCAGCACCTTTGACTTAAAGAAGCAAGTAGTATTTTCCACCTTTTTGTAACTATTTCTGTTTTTGTCTCCGATTAAGTATAACATGGATCTTGATTTTAGAATTCCAGGACTGGAAATGATAATTTTCACTGTTAGTTTCTCAGAAAGATGCTTAAAATTTTAAAACCTTATATATATTCTGGAAGTCTTTCCTATGAATATAGACAACTATACTCTTATTTTACTTAAAAATTTCATAAAATAATGTGAAAATATACTAAAATGACCTTAAATCTAATAAACAGATTGAAGGAAAAAATTAAAACATCTTGAGCCCCAACAGATTCAAGATATCCTATTAAACCTGTGTAACGCACTAGCACATTGAACAGAGTGCTCACTTCCTAAATATCATATCTGAATAGATGATTAAGCTGAATGTATTATTGACTTATCTTTTTATTAGAAACTATATTTATGCTAATTGGTCATCATGGCACTAGAGTAAAATATTTGAATTTAGATACCTTTTTCTCATGCACTTTTGTACTTAAAAAGGTATTTTTCCTTAAATTCCATTGTCCTTAGTTGCACACAACCCTTGCAGCCTATAAGACACTCTTTCAAACCACAAGTTTTCTTGTTGAACCCAATTTTTCACAAAATGTAAAGTGGCATTTATTAGATTATTATGTGGTATTTCAGAACCCAGTTTGTATCAAGATGTAAAGAACAACTACCTAATATGGAGTAGAAAAGTGGGCGCTCTGACTCTTAGATTCTACATTTGTTTCAAATGCTGGTCAGTCCTTCACAACAGGATACTTGTTGAGTCTTTCATGTGGTTATTACATGTATTTTAAAATCCAGAAAACCAAACTCTGAACATCAACATGTATTTTTCCTTCCAGGCGGTTCCGCCGGCAAGATGTCCGGCATGGGAACGCAGCGCAGCAGTGCATGGGGCAGCAGTTCGCTGGTAATGCATGAGAAATCAATGGCCGTGGGTTCGGGTGTGCCTCCGAGATTAACTGCATGTCTACAACACAATGAGCTGTTTTCTTCCTGATTTATGTGTACCAGAGCAATGTTACCAAAGCACTTTCTGTCCTCTTTCATGGAGTTAAAATGTTACGGGTTTCATATGTAAGGTTCCATAGGTAGCACAAGCAGCTTGATATGCCATCGCCAAGGTTTAATAATGGATCTTAACACAGGGGATCCTAGAATAAGGACATAGCACACATCAGGTGGCTGCTGCTGCAGTGATAAGCAGGCCTGGCCATCTGCTTACTGAGGTTTAAGAAGTATGAATAACTGGTGTAGATGCCCTCATGGAAATTGGACTCAAGCAGAGAGCTTTTCCTCTGCTCCTGGAGGGAGCTATGCTTAGACCTGGAGGTGGTGATCTGAAATCGGTGATAGGTGATCTGCTGGGGTAAGACTGAGAAGAAAGTTCAGCTTTGGACAAATGTAAGGAAACTGAACAAGACCGAAAAGTCACTCTCCAGGCCCTTCGCGTCCTGAACGATGATAAGTAGGCTGGGTTTCGTGTCCCTGGGATCACCAGGAAGGGACGGGAGGAGGGGTCCCGTGATGAGCTTCAGTGCGGTTGCTCCCGCTCAGCATTCATGTGTTAGGCTCAGGAGGACTCAGGATTCAGGGCAGAGCTCACATCTCTGGGAACCCCGTCAAGAAGAAGGACACCCTTTATGAAAAAAAATAAGGATCAATTTGAGGTGAGGAGAACTCAGACACAGGAACAGATCACGTGACCTAGTTGCTGAATTCATCTTGGTTAAAATGAAAAAGAAAAAAAAATCCACTTGCTTTTATTCTGTAGTGCGGGTAGGCATGTTTACCTCTCCACAAATTTGAATGTAAGTCTAGTGAGCATCTTCCTGCTGTAAGACACAGAGTAAAATCAAGACACTGTGATTCACGAGGCCCTGAGTTCCAATCCGACTCCTGCACACACTCACACTTGTCCCTGTGTGTGCCTGGTCACTTAGATTCCTGACTTTCGCTGTTTCTGTTGCTGTGATTTTGTTCATCGACCCTGCTTGAAGAGTCGAGGCTCACATTCTCCCACTGCCTCATCAGTGAGCCTTACCGTTGATTTCCCAAGACTCCCACACTGATGAGCTTTCTTCTGCCTTGGCCACCCATCTCCTGTCCCCCAAACCCCAGTTGCTTCCTTTCTTTCAGCTCCATAGTCTCCTTGCCTTTTTAAATGTCTACAGTCCCCTTCAATGCTTTGCATATAAATTAGGGGTAGCTAATTAGTTATTCACATTGCTGCAGGGATCTTAATAGAGAAGGTGGTAAAAAAAAATATGTATCAGTAAAATCAAAGTCCCAAGGCTGATGCTCACATTCCTGTTGTAGGAGATGCCTTGGATAAAACCGAAGAGCGTCTGGCTTATGGCATAGAGAACAACAGTACCCTCTTGGAATGTACTCCACGTTCTTTACAAGCCAAAGTCATCTGGTTCATACAGAAAGGACGTGAAGCAAGGAAAGAAGAGGTAATATACAGCTGCATGTTCACGAGTGTGCCTTGCCTGCCGTATGTGACCAGTGAATACATGATGGCTCAGGGTGCTTTGAAATAGGACTGTTGTTTTACACTTGTCTTATCTTTAAAGGTCAGTTTTGTTCATTATGTGTGATATATATGCCTATAAAAATTTAAGTGCATATACCTATAGATTTTATGTGCACATTTACATGCATATACAAGTAATTTTATGTGAATATATAGATCATTACTTTAGATTCTGGAAATTTGAATTTCATTTAGGAAGTGCTTATAGCTTCATGATATCATTGTCATGTTGTCAAAATTACAGTCTTTAAGTGCATCACCCAAGGCAATGTTCCAGAGAAATAAACTTAGTCCCACTAAAACATGCAAATAATACAAATAAAATGGCAGCAGCACCTATGTTAGAAGGGTAGTATAAACTCCATGTCCTACATTCACATCATAGGATGGTAAATACAAGTTCCTAAGTGCTTGGGTGACCCTACCCCACAGCCTTGCTGGTTGAGGCCACCATGGCCTATCTCTTGGGCTGGATTCACTGACAGCCTGCAGTTTTCCTTGGCAAACATTGCACATTCCTGGGCTTTCCAAGTTCCTGCAGTCTCCAATTCATGTTTGACTTCGTCCCCACAGCTTCCCATTTATACCTTGCCTTCTAGGGGCCTCTTGCCTGACTCCCTAGATGTTCCTCTGTAATCTGGGTGGAAGCTTCCCTGAAAACACAAATCTTGCATTTTACATGCCGGAATCATGTAGATGATGCCAAGATCTGCTGTCAGTCGGTGCAATAGGCAGCCTTCCTTGGTGCATGATTGCAGTGGCCTCAGGCTGCCTGCAGGACTGAGGATGGTGAAATGAATCCTGGGGAACTGATTTCCTAGAGGGCTCTTCTCAAGCAGGAGTTCCAGGACTCTCTTCTCAAATGGAAGGTTGACATTTAAACCTGAGATGGGTGAAGTTTTGCTGATTCCTGCGATGCCCTCAATGCATGTTTCATCTTGTCTCTGTAGAGAGTACTTGGTTTCTTTTTAATGGTGCTAAAACCACAATAGCCATACTTCCTTTGGCTCCAGTTTGACACATAGTTTAAATTTTTCAAATTTCTCTGCTCTACATTTTGCTTCTGATTCTATGTCTGGCTAAAAGTAATCAGCAATATTCATGCAACAGCCTGAATGTTAGCCTACCTTGAAATTTCCTGTGCCAGATGTTTTAGTCCACCACCCTCACTGTCAGTCTACTGCAAAGTCTGACACTATGAGCAAAATATAGACAAATTCTCCATCATAGTGTAACACATATGGCCTCTAGTCCAACGGTCAATGGAGTCTTTGTTCCCACCCAAAACCTCTTGAGCCTCTCCTTTACTGTCTACATTCCTAATACCATTCTGGTCTTCTTTGCTCTGATGAGAATCACCCATCAAAATCAACATTACAGCATTCTAAAGATTCTCTAGCCAGCATTTCTAAACCTTTCCAAACTTCCCCCTTATACCACTTCCAAAGGCTTCTAAACTATACGGTCAGGTCCAGTCACAGCAATGACCCCACTTCTCAGGTAACAGTTTTCTATATTAGCTTTCCTGTCAGTGAACACAATGCTCTGCATGCACAATTTGAAGGAGATGCAGTTTAATTTATCTCACTTTCTCAGGGGATCCAGTCCAAATTGGATTTTCCACAGCGTAAACATCATGGCAGAAGGGCATGACAGAACACAGCTTCTTAGTTCATGGGGACAGGAAGAAAAGCAGGGAAACAGTGCTAGAGAAGAAGAGGTGAGGGACAAGACATAGACTCCAAGCCTCCACCTCAGTGACCTCCCAGACACACCTAGAAGTGTACTCCGCTAGCCTTCGGGCAGCTCCCACATTGGATTAAGCACACACTCCACCCATCAGCTGTTTTATCCCCTAAGCAGCTTTAGTGATGGAAATTCTATTTCTGAATGATGAGAAGTGGCTGTTTGTATTTGGAGGCAGTTGTGGGTGAAAGAATGTGTATTGAGGGAGCTGGCTGTGCACACAGAGAGACGCAGGATAGCAAGAGGCTAAGGGAGGTGGCTCAGGGACGAGGGAGATGTGGGCTTTTAACTCAGTCTTCACAAGAATAGAATTAAAAGTAGCAAGTAGAAGAATCTTTGCTTATACCAGAGAGAGAGAGACAGAGAGAGAGAGAGACAGAGACAGAGAGAGAGAGACAGAGACAGAGAGAGACAGAGAGAGACAGAGAGAGAGACACAGAGAGAGACAGAGAGAGAGA
>PVLD010031532.1:0-15624 GCA_004027595.1 Dinomys branickii | reverse complement strand
AAATTTGCATGTCTGTATATGGGTCCATACATCTACAATTCGAAGATATCAATGGATAAAGCAACAACTACTGTTGAGACCATATCACCTTGTCTATAGATTAGTTGTGATTGTACTATTTTCTATGATAATGGGTGTCTGTTTGTCAATATGTTTTTGTACTTTTATGTTTCTAAAATAAAAAAAAAAAAAAAAGAATCTTGAATTCTGTGAGAGGGCTTTGATCCTCCTGGAGCCCTGAAATCATTCCATTTGTTTCTTTGTATTAAGCCTTCGCTGTACACTTATTCAGGAGATTGCAGACCTGATCAGCCCACAATAACTAAGGGATATTATTAACCTGATGCTGGACTACATAAGAAGTTAGTAGATTTCTAAATATTAAAGAAGTTAGGATATTTGAAAAGAAAATTAAGCAGATGGGATATTAAAAGGATTAAGCAAAGAAAAAAAAGCATAAGAAGCCACCAAGGCCAGAACTTGTTATGGCTGAGTAAATAAGCAAAGGTTGACACACACGAGTTCCTTGCCACAATGAAACCACTGGAGCTCATGCTCCTAGAGGTGTAATGAGACAAAATATCTCAATTTTTAAACTAAGACCTGATTCAAGATGCTTGCATAGAGGATGAACCAAATAAAATGCAGGTAATTGGAAGAAAGGGAGGGAGATACATCCTAGGCCTCAGGTCAATCTGAAATAAGAGATCAAACAAAACACAGATATATACTTAGGATTCAATCTAACAAAGAAAATAAGATTTGTATATTGAAATTTACAGTATATTGAAAGTTACAGTACTTTGAAGGAGATTGAAGAGGATATCAGAAAAGGGAAATATATCCTTTGCTCATGGATAGGAAAAACAAACATTGTGAAAAAGGCTATACTTGCAAATCTGTTATATAGATTTAATGCAATCCTGGTTAAAATTCCAACAGTATATCTCACGGAACTAGATAAAGGAATGCTGAAATTCATTGGAACCAGAAGAGACCTAGAATGACCATGAGAATTCTGGCAAACCAGTGCAAGGAAGGGGCATCACATTTCCTGATTTGAAATTATACTATGAGACTATTGTGATAAAAACAGCATGGTACTGGCAACAAGGCAGACCCAAGGATCCATGAAACAGGATATGAAATTCAGAAACAACTCCAGATATATTTGGCAACCATATCTTTGATAAAAGGACCAAGCATTTTCACTGGAAGATATTTTCTATAGTAAATGGTGCTGGAAAAACTGGTTTTCCACATGCTAAAGATTAAAATTAGACCCATATATTTCATCATGTACTAAACTAAAATCAAAATGGATTAAAGATCTATATATTAAAAGAGAAGCAATAAATCTACTGGAAAAGAGAATAGTTAGAACTCTTGAAGACATAGTTGTAAGCAAAGACTTTATGAATAAAACCCCAATCACATAGGAACTATCACAAAGAATTAGCTACTGGCATCTCATCTTATTAAAAAATTCTGCATAGCAAGGTGAACAAAAATAGTTTAAAGAAAAAACCCACACTATGGGAAAATATTCTTGCCAGCTATTCCTAGATGAAGGATCGTCATCTAAAATATATAAAGAACACAATTATCAGACAATCCAAATTTAAAGACCCAATTCAGAAATGGGGATCTAAAATGAACAGACACTTCTTAGATGGCGGAACAGAAATGGAAAATAAATGAAATGAGAAAATGTTCAACATCATCAGTCACTTGCAAAATGCAAATTAAAACAATTCTGAGATTCCATCTCACACCAGAAAGAATGCCTATTAGCAAGAAATCAACCAGTACAAAAGGGGGTGGGACTGTGAATAAAAAGGAACCCCTCTCCACTGTTGGTCAGAGTGCAGACTGGTGCAACCACTGTAGAAATCAGTGTGGAGATTCCTCAGCAAACTAGGACCAGTAATAGAGATCCTATTTCACTCAGCTATCCCCCTCCTTGGTATATTCTCCAAAGGATTAAAAGCATCATATCACAGCGGTATATGCACACCCATGTTTATAGCAGCAGTTTGTAGTAGTTAAATCTTAGAAATAGCTCAAATGTCCATCAACTGGTGAATAGATAAAGAAGATTTTTTAATATATAATGCAGTATAATTCTGCTGTAAACAATGATAAGCTTGAGACATTTCTAGCTAAATGGCCATTCCATTAAGTTAAGGAAATCAGATACACAGGTGTAAATATTTAATTGTTTCTCTAGTGTGAGAAACCAAAAGTGCAAGTAAGGACCAAAAAATGTAAACTTGGTATTGTGAAATAAGAAAAAAAATGTTCAAATGAGTAGGGGAACATCCCCAAAAGGATGGGGAAAGGAAGAGAGGGAAAATTTTAAAAGAATAAAGAAGGAAAAAATAGTAATAAAGGTTTTGTAAATTAGGAGGGGAAGTGTGGTTGAAGGGAGGGGAGGGGAATGGGAAAAATCAATGAAGTTATAACATGTACAGATGCAGATTCCCTACGATGAGTGTGACTATTACATATACTTAAATGTAACAATAACAATCATTAAAAAAGACATAGTGGCAGAATTGAACAAGAAACAAGATCCAACAATATGCTGCCTTCAAGAAACACGTTTAACTCAAAAAGAAATTATAGACTGAAAGTCAAAGGATGGAAAACAATATTTCATGTCACAGGAATACTGAGAAAAACCAGGGGTATCTATTCTATTTGCAAGCAAAGTAAACTTCAAGGAAGGCTAATCAAAAGACACCAAAAAGATCACTACATTCTTTTTAAGGGGAAACTTCAAGAGGAAGAGATAACTATCATAAAAATACATACAAAAAACACAGGCACTCCAAATTATGAAAAAAAATGGACATGAAAAAATCAGTTTTTGACATAAGCTTACCAGTCTAATTCTGACCACAGTATAAATGAACACCAGGAAATATTTCAAAGTGGTGAAGCAGCGGCTGTCAACTATAGTGTAAGTAAGGAACACTATGAAGTATATTAATGTATAGATTTAATGCTGTCAAATCTAGGAAAAACTAGGAACTAGGAAAAAACCATGTCAGAACTTGGGAAAAAAACATGCAAAAAACTTACACAGACTGTGAAGAGATTCTGAATAGCCAAAAAAAAAATCATAAACAAAAGAAAAGCAGGAGGCATCACATTCCTGAACTTCAAGTTACGTTACACAGGTGTAGCAATGAAAACATCATTGTGTGGATACATAAAACAGACCAAGAGAATCAGACAAATGAAAGAAAGTATACAGAAACAACTCTAGGCACATTCAGCTGTCCAGTCTTTGAGTAAAGGGTCCATAACATGCACTGGATAAAGCAGAGTCTCTTTAAGAATTGGTTCAGGGTAAATTAATTAGTCACAGATAGAATATTCTATCTAATCTTTCATTGTGTGTAAAATAAAAGTGGATTATAGACCTATGTATAAAAACAGAAAAATACAATCTTTGGGATATAAAATCTATAAATCCCTTGAAGACTTAAGCATGAGCTACGAGTTTTGCAGCAAAAATTCAATAGTGAACAAAATAAAAATTTTTTGACAGCTGCTCTTCGGACAGTATACTAATTTCTAGAATATATAAAATACTCAACTCAGGAAAAGTAAACTTCTCAAAATAAAGGACACAGAAAAATGGGCCATGGGAATGAATAAACATTTCTCAAAAAATTCTAAAAGCCAATAAACACATGGCAAAAAAGGGACCCTTCAATAATTTCGGTGGTAGGGTAAACAAGTAAAACCAGTACAAAAATCAGTATGAAGATGTTTCAAAAAGCTGAAAATAGAAATTCAGTTTGGGGCCTGGGGATATAGCTCAGTTGAATAAGTGCTTGCCTGGCAAGTGCAAGGTCCTGAGTTCGATCCCCGGTACCACATAAAAAAAAAAAAGAAAAGAAATTCAGTTTCATACAGCTATAACTTTCTGGTGCTTTCTTGAAAGAGGTCAAGATGTCATATTATGGTAGTGTAAGTTTATAGCAACACAATGCACAGGAGCAAAAACTTGGAAGCTGACTGTATGGTCATTAACAGATGAATGGGCAAGTGAAATGGATATATATGCAGAGAGTACTGCTCTCTACATGAAGAGGGGTACACTTGAGTCATTGGTAGGGATATGGATGTACCTTGAGGATGGAAGACTAAGTGAAATGTCAGACACAGAAGGTAAGATATTGTATGGTTTACCTTATGTGAGAAACCCAAAGTATAAGAAACATATAGAGCAAAATAGAAGATGGATTACAGGAAAACACAAGGTAGATGCTTTGCAGAAGGAAAGGGGACACAGAGATGGAGCAAGAGTGGGTGAGGGAGGGTAACGTGATGAGAAAAGGTTTAAAGTATGTTATATACACACACCTGCTCCCCATGATGAATGTCATCAGTATGCATTGCCACATGTCGTAATGAAAGATCAATATTGAAGAAAACCCAACAATCTCAAATGTAAACATTCAGTAATATGCATTGCTTCACAACAAATACTTATTACTTGAATAATTACCTATGAAAAGTGTGCTCTTGGTGTCTGCATGATTGCATGTCCTCTGCACATCTTTTAGCCGAATCCCTGACTTTCAGTACTTCGTTTGGTAGATTATTCTCTCAAGTTTGCAGACCAGTATTGATTTATATACCACAGTGTTCTTCAAATTTTGCTGCAAAGTACCCAAAGCTCATACAAGTAGTTTACATCACCACCCTTTTTGTTCTTGAAATGTGTTCTTTTACATCCACATATGGATTTGAGTCTCTGTGAAATACATACAGCTACTTAGAATGTGTTAACTGACTCATGTTATTTTGGGATGGAGAGATATAATTGAGATTGAAACTTTACTGTAATGACAAAGTTTTCTTAATTCTTGTCTTTCTCCATGTCCTGCAGGTGAGAATTTCTGGCTTGTATGTGGGTAGAAGATAATTATTTTATTCGACTTCCAAAATGGGTGCAATTTCAACATAAACCATCTATGAATGTCATCATAATGCATATATTAAAATTAAGTCCTGTTTACCAGTATCTATCACAAATACATCCCACAGTTCCATCTAGTATTAATCCTTTGGAGATAAGTAATTGATAAATTATATATTGCTTGGAAGTAATGTTTTCATTGTACTTCACAACAATAGACAATGCTCTAAGATGAGACTCAGGAAATGCACATTTTACTATTATATAGTGAATGCTACAATATATAGGTGGGTATAAATCTGAATGTACCTCTATGTTTATACTACTTAGTGCAAAAAGGGAAAATAATACTCATTTTCTGATATATATATCAGCTTTAAAGAAGAACAATTTTGCATAATTTTAGGACATGGAAGCATCTTGAGACCATAAATTTAAGTGAAATGATTCAGACACAGAAATTTAAGTATCATATGATTTCTCCTTTATAAGAAAGCCAAAGGCTAAACAATTTTTTAACACAAAAGAATGGGTATATATAAACCAGAATATAACAAAAACCAATACAGAAAATACCCGATTATACAGAAAATAGTAGGGAATTGGCCCCGGATGCTGTATTACATAATATTATCTTTGCATTTGTTAAAACAGAAACAATAAAGGAAATACTAAATTATAGAGAGGATAGTGGGGAATTAACACTGGATGCTGTATTACATAACGTTATCGTCGCATTTGTTAACACAAAAACAGTTGAGGAAATGGCATATTACAGAAGAAAAAAATATTAGGGAGTTGACTCTAGATGCTATATTACATAATGTTATCTTCGCCTTTGTTACATGTTTGTAGAAATGATGGCTCGTTTGATTAATCAATTATCTCCACCTCATCTCCTTTATTCTACCATCCTGTCAGTTGTCTTCCCATTGGTAATAACTGTACTTTTTGGTTTATTCATTCCTTCGTGTTCTCCCATTGGGAAGAGACATGGCTGCCTTGAATTATGCTCTGTAAAACATGGGTGTTCACAAATTGCTATGGCAGGTGTTGGAGAAGTACCCATCCTCAAAGACTATAACTGGCAAGCCCTCTCAGCCATCGGGTGTCCAGTCGAGTAGGCGGGGCTACACAGTGAACCGCCAGGCTCCGCAGCGCAGCGGTGGGGCACCTTTTCCCACATCCCACAGAGGGACCCTGTCCAGCCGCGCTCCATAGCAGCACCACGGCCAGTGACGGCCACGCGCATGCCCGGATGGTGGCTTCCTAAAATGTGTCAGCTCCGAGTCCGTCCAGTGGCGGCTTTGGATGACATAGATGCGTCGCGCCGGGCGACTCCTCGGATCTGGTCCCAGTAATCAACCTGCTGCTGCCTGGTGTCTGCGGCTTTGTGTGCCGCCGCTCGGGGCCCCATCCTGCAGCTCTTACCGCCACAGATAATATAGATACTATGCTGGACTACAATTCCCAGTTCGCGCTGGCGAGCATGGAGTGCTGTTGAGTCTGAAGTGGGGGGTTCCGCGGAGCTTCCTTGCTTCTGCATGCATGTCGTTGCTCCCTCTCCATTCTCTGCCTGCGTTCTGGTTATAGTCAATCCTGGGGATCTGGTTCCATCGTTGTGGCCGCTCCAGTCGGTTCTCTGTGAGGGATACTGTTTGCCATTTGTATAATTCAGTTTTTGGATGGCAAACCTTCTGGAGCGTTTTTCTCTGCTGCCATCCCATCACCATCTTCCCGGAAGTCCCAAAGGCCGAACAATTTAAAGAGCAAAATACTTAATAGATAAATGGAGACAGGGGAGTAGACTCTCTTGGGATGAAGGAGGAAGGGTTACCGGGCAAGGAAAGAGCACGTAAGAAAGTCTGAGCTGTGATATGCTTGCGTCCAGACTCCACACGATGAAGGTTTTGTGCTGTATGAAAATATGTGCTAATCATGTTTCACTTACATGACCCATGTCCATCACATAGACTCAAAGCGGAATTCTTTGCCTTGTTCTTGGTTGGATGGGGCATTCCCAAGAGGGATGAAAGCACGCACAGGAAAGCACTCTGTGGTGAAGCCAAGTTTTGTGAAGCAAACGAAGTCTAGACAACGATTACAAGAAATATTGTGTCTTTTTTATAATATTTTTTTATTCTGGGAATAGAGGCCTGTGCTTCCCACATATTAAGAAAATATTTAAACAGTGGTGTACAGACCAATCCTTTTTATTAGGAAAGGCTTAAAATACATAATAGGTACATTAATTTCAGGGAATTTTTACGTATTTATAAAGATATCTTGATCATTTTTGATTGCTTTCTGTCTGTATGGTTTCCTCACAATTTGACTCTCTTCCATATCTCCAAAAATCTTTTTGTTTTTGTTTCGTTTTAAGTTTTTAAAGTTCCTCTATGCCAAGCAGCATTGAGGCTTGAGAGAATTAGAAATAGAAGGAGCTTGTCATTGCTCTCCAAATATGTGCATATAATTATAGATGTGTCAAGTGTCCTCCTACAAACAAGAAAAGTAACTATATGTAACAACCCATTGATTGAGTTGTGTGAAGATAAACATGGTCATTACTAAGAATACTGAGTTACACATTTTATTTTCTTCTTATATATTCATCACATGCTAATCACAAGGGAATATTCATTATATTTTTATTAAGACCTTCACGCTGCTTTATCAATGAGAAAATTACCTGAGGCAACAGTTTTATGTCTCAGAAATGCAACCTTTCATCACAGGCAAAAATCATATCTGTAACTGTCTTGGTTACTTTTTTCTCGTTGCTGAGACAAAATACCCAACACCCACAATGAAGGAAGGAAAGGTTTATTTAGCTTACAGTTTGTGGAGGTTTTAGTCCATACTTGGCTGGTTCTGAGGCAGAGTGGCACATGGCAGAGGGCAAACTGTTCAGGGCAGCAGAGCACAACAAAAACAACCAGCAAAAGGGAGGAATGGCAGGCAAGCAGCCTCCTTTTCTCCCCTACATTGTAAACAGCCTACCCCCGCCCCAGGGGGGTGTAGCTCTAACACAATCTCCATGCCCTCCTCTTCCACAGGCTCAGGATGTATACAAAGTAAGCACCTTGGCTTCCTGCTGAGTCACTCAGTTAAACCTCCAGATTCCTCAAGTTGACACAATGTATCAACCATAACAGTAATATACAGGGTACAAAATCAAATAGATGTGTCAATCTGCTGCACCATCAGAAAGCACCACACGGAAGTGCAGGGGTACTTACTACAGGAACAGCTAGGGTACATTTTTAGACTTTCTAATTTGCTTTATGTTTTTCCCTTAGCAAAAGAATTCTCAAAAGGAAGAAGAGAGTGAGGAAGAGGGGACTTTCCTTGGACAAATTGAAACAGCTTGCATCATTTTGGGGACGATCTGCAAATATTTTCCTGAAAATATGCCCTATTTCTGTCATCAGGCATCCCACTCTAAACCATATTTAATTATTTCTAACTAACAGCCTAGTAAAAATTGCACAATATAATACACTTTCCTTTTTTTAAAATAATGATGTTAGGGAAAACAGCCAGAGAAAGACTATGGAGATGAAACATAACGAGCAGTTTGAAACACAAACCCCAGCACCTGAAGTTTCGGAAGCCCTCAATACCACTTCCTGATGTTGCAATTGCTGTGTCAGTCCTCAACATCCTTACAACCTCTTTCATAATCCCTGCACAGTGCTTAGGAAATGGCTTGGAGAAACCCACATCCTGCATCATGGCCCAGATGCCGGTTGGAAGCAAAACAGTACGTGTGGGAAATTAAAACTGAGTAAATTTCTGTGCACATGACCACAACCAAGAACATAAAATGAGATCTGATAACTGAAGATTTCCGCATGGACGTCCTCCCATCTGGCAATTCAAACTTTTATATTTGTCCTTGGGGGGAATTAATATTTCTCATGATCCTTTTTCCCTCCAATTTCTCCAGCTAACTGCACGGCTGGAGGAACAGACTAACTATTGACTGTTACATGACCCCAGAGGCTTAAGGCACAGAGCTCAGAATTAGCCCAGTAGGCGATGCCCTCCGAACCTCTGGCACTCCCTGTATCAATGCAGCAAGAAGAAGAGTAGGTGATGCACCTCCTGTAACCTGCGTGGACCTCACTTCTTCTCAGCAAACACATTCAGTGTAACATGATTTACTGGGTTTTAGTAACACGTGAACTGTAGATACTAATTGGATTCAGAGTGATGTTTCATTCCACGAATGGAGTCTGAATTCCTCATATCCAAGAACACTTACTCCACCCTAATTCTCCCTCCCAGAGATCCTTCCTCACTAATTTTAGGATGATTTTCTTCAGTTCCCACATATGAGACACAGCACGCAGTGCTCATCTTTCTGTGTCTGGATAATGTTTCCAAAGAGGAATCGTATTTTATTGTCTATGTTCGCTGTGATGAAATGTACATTAAAGTACCGTATTCGCCATTTCCAAGTGCATAGGACAGTGCCATACATGTCATTTCACTTGGAAGGGGATCCTGCAATGTGATTCATCCTCGTAAATTTTTCATTCTCTCAGGTTGAGTGTGTGAACAATTCAAAAATACTTCCATGCTGCCCTCACCCAGCCTCAGTTATGGCCATGGTAATAGAAAACAATGCTGCATTAAATTGACCACACTACAAACAATATGAACAATGAGGCATCATTTACACACCTAGATGTTTACTGTTACCGCTTCTTCAAACCTGCATGACAAATGGCTGTTATGGCCATGAAATTAAACTGCTCTGCTGTGGAACCTCCTCAGGGCACTCTTCACGTCCCTGTTCCGCAGGCTGTAGATGAAGGGATTCAGCATGGGGGTCACAGCGGTGTACATCACCGAGGCCACTGCACCATTTCTGGGTGAAGGTGACAGAAGTGAAGCAACATACACTCCAAAGCCTGTGCCGTAAAATAAGCAAACAACGGACAGGTGAGACCCACAGGTGGAGAAGGCTTTGTACCTCCCATCTGATGATGGGATTCTTGAAATGGTGCAGCCAATTTTAAAATACGAAAAAAAAATCCCAGAGATAGGAAGGAAAACAGTGAGGGAGATAACGGAATACCTGATGAGATTACTGATAAGAGTGTTAGAACAAGCAAGAACAAAAAGAAGCATCACAGAAGAAATTGGCGATTTCCACATTTTTGAAGTATGCTAACTATAAGGCAATAAAATTGTGCAGAAGTGAGTCCAAAACACTAACTAAAAAAGACATCAACACTAACAGAAGACACACGTGGGGACTCATGAAAACTGAATAATGCAGGGGGTGGCAGATGGCCACAAACCGGTCATAGGCCATCACAGCCAGAAGCATGTCATCCATGCATCCAAAAAGGAGGAAGAGAGACATCTGTGTCAGGCAGCCCACATAAGAGATGCCTCTGTGCTGAGTTAGGATGCCCAAAGTCATCTTTGGGATCGTTGTGGAGCTGAAACAAACGTCCATCAAGGACAGGCTGGAGAGGAAGAAGTACATGGGGGTGTGGAGGTGGCAGTCCGCGCTGATGGCCAGGATGATGAGCAGGTTCCCGAGGACTGTGACCAGGTACATGGTCAGGAATAAAGCAAAGAGGGGGAGCCGCTGCTCTTGATCATCTGAGAGGCCCAGGAGAAGGAACTCTGAGATCCTTGTTAGATTACAGGCTTCCACATTGCTCGGACACCTTTTGAAAAACAAAACGATCAGAGTGAAAACTGAAACGGAAGATACTCTGTACACTGTTTATATTTTCAATGTTAGTGCTCACACGTACTGAAATGTGATCTCCACACACCTTCAGCGATATCGCTCCTTTGTGACTAAGCACATTTTCTCTGTGACCTTTCACTATTGTTTCCTGTGTTATTTGGCTCTCTCTGTACACATCTGCCTGAGTGAGACTTAGATGTGCAATATCTGAAGCCAAGAACTTTCCTCATAATGGTATCAAAGCACAGCAAATACAGCTCAGTCTTGTAAGAAAAGCACAGATGAAGAGATATCCCTCCGTCAGGAAATAAAAATTTTCACTAAAGAAAACAAAGAAGCTATCAATTATGTTTTATTTTATTCTAACAATGGGAAGTTGCTTTGAGGAAAATTATTATGAATACTGCATGAGAGCTAGGACCACATTATTGAAACACTAAATTGAAATCTTTAATTTATAATAAGAAAACAGTGTTATATATGATATGGCTCAGGAGTTTGCATTATATTTTGCATTTTCTGATTATAATCCTTTGTGTGTGTAAATATCTGCTCAACTTTTGTTTCTCTTTTTAAAATTACTTAATATATATTAGCATCTCCAGCTTACATGAACTGCAAGTTTTGGTTGTTATATTTTTCTGAAGAACACATAAAAATATGATGTTACTCACCACAAATGTGACACTAATGGATCCTGAGCTGATCACTGGTTAAAGAAGAATGAACTATTTAGAAATTGATCTCCACCAGAAGATTCTTAAAACTAATAAACAAATTCAGCAAAACAGCAGGTTTCAATGTCAAAACACAAAAATAGTTCCGGTGCAGACATAATGGGTGCACTGAGAAAGAAATGAGGAAAACAATACCACTCCTCACAATACCTCAAGAAAAATCAGAAGCCTAGGAATTATCCCAGCCAAAGAACTGAAATACCTCTCAAATAGAAACAATAATACTCTAAAAAAGACATTAATGTGTGCATTATAAAATGGAAAGATGTTTCCCATCTTGCATAGCCTACAACCAACATTATCAAAGTGTCCATATCATTAAAAAATGCAATGAGATTTAATGTAATTCCAATCAAAATACGAATGACATTTTCCATGGATATAGAAAAAAGCAATCCTAAAATTTGTGTGGAATCAGACAGGACCCAGAACAGCTAAACTATTCCTGAGCTTTACTGGCATTATCATGTTGTGCCTGTTTGTTCTCTTACCATGACAGTCACTGTTAACATGTTTGAATGACTGAACACATGATATGACTAAAGGCATTTTTGTCTCATATATACATGAAATAGACACAAGGAACACTGTTATCACTTTTTCTGTTCTTCAATGAGATATTAAAGTAAGGACAAAGGGCAACCTGGCAGCCCCAAGTGTGCAAGTCACTGATTACAGCCAATTACAATGAGCAAACAAAAGTTGCGCTCGATGTTCAAAAGGAGATATTTTTGTGTTAACAATAGTGAGGTGTAAACATATCCTAATAGAACTGAACAAAGATTTCATCCTTTCACTCCAGTTATGGGACCTATACTTTTTTTTAGGAACAGAAATGAAGTGTCCCATGAGAAATGGTAGGTCATGCCTGTTGAAAGCATATTGTCATTGAATGCATGTTAACTTTAATCTTGTTAATATTACATCAATTTTATTTTCTCTTACTTTATATTATTCATCACCTCTTAATTAATTTCCTCAGCCTGTCTTGTCATTTGCTTAATCCTTCTCTACTATATTTGCCTCAAGCAGAAATCCTGGCAGATGAGAATGCTTAGTCTCAAAGATGTTAACAACCTGCTCTGTATTTTAGGAGAAAAGGATCTGAAAGGACTGAAAATCTTGTTTTCAGTCACAGAGGTTTTTACATAATATTTGTCATTATTTTCCCATTTTAGAAAGGAAAAGGAGACATTGAAATGTCTCAAATTGATCTAAATTTCAGGTATATTCTTAAACCATCCAATATCCTGAGGACGAATGAATTCAAATCCTAGCAAAAGTCACCTGCTGAGGTTAAGAGGGTTAAGCAGGAGGGTGGAAAAAATAAAGAGAAAGACAGACAGACAGACAGACAGACAGAGAGACAGAGACAGGGACAGGGACAGAGACAGAGACACAGAGGGGGGGGAGAGAGAGAGAGAGCAAACAGTATAATTACTGCGGTCCTACACTTTCTGTGAACTTTGACTTCTCTACATACCCCTGAAGGGTGTTTCCTCATTCTACTCAGCAGCTGGAGCCAGCAGATGTTCTGTCTGGCTCTGCTTTACCAGGAGCCACCCAAGGGAAAAGAGCAGTGGGAAGAGTCTGATCCTAGACTGACAGGTAAGGCAGTGTCTGCTTGAGTTGTCCAGGCTATAATATGACAGAATTCTCATAACCAAATACCTGACTCTGCAATCAATTTAATAGAAACATGGTTAAGCCTTGCCTACCTAAAAATGGAGTAAGAAGTTATTAAAAATGTGATTCATTTCTCTTAGGTAGAGGAATAATAATGTGGGATATAAATATGTACCAAGTGAAAATCTATGTAAATGAAGTGAATTGAGGCACACAGTGTGTGTAACTCAGTGACTGGCTACTGAGACCCTCTCTGTAATGATTCTGGGTGTAGGTAATATAATCCTCATCATCCTCACCATCCATCACTTATTTGATCATTTTGAAGTCTCTACAGAACAGTTTTGAGTGACTCATTTTCTCCTGAAATATCTGTGCTGTCTATGAGAAGTAGAACTATCGTAGAATGAAAGGAAATTATTGAATGATGTTTGAAAGATCTCCACACTAACATAGGTAGTCATTCCACTAGGTTCACAGAGCAGAGCTTCAGAGTCCACATAGCTGACATTGTGCACCGTGTTGTCCTCCACTGTGGCTACACAAACAGCATGTGACCCTTGAAGACAAGAAAATGGTGCTTCTGGTGGATCCTTTTTCATCCATCCTCTCCCTCAGCACTTACTGCATAATGCTGTGCGTTTTCTGAGTTCTTACTGATCCTCTGCAAATTCTGTAGTTAAGGCTTGTATCCTGTGCTCAGTTTCAATATAAATACAATGTCAGATAGGAGCTTCCTGACACCAACACCCACAGAGGAGGTGCAGGTACATAATTCCCCAGAGTGGGACAATCAGCATGAAAGCTGGAAGCACACGCTGATTGTTGACTTTTAATTCAATGACCTTCGACCTTCCAGATACAGACTTCATAATTAGCCAAATTATCCTGCAGACTACAAGCCTCTAAAGACTCTTAATATTAGTGGAAGAATAACAAGAAACCAATGTCATTTTCCTGTGAAGGGTGTTGTTTCATTCTATGCAGGTGAAAACTTATGAGAATTTCCACTTCTTTCTTGCCTACTTTATTAATGTGTATTAATTGTATACATGAGAGTGACCCAGTGTGACATTTTCCTGCATCCACAAGATGTGCATTTGTCATAGCTAATAATTCTTTTTGCGTCGTCACTCCTGCCCCAACACCCTTCCCAGAGTGTTTCCCTCTACTTTCAGGTGCACTTTGTGTAGCCGTTGCATATGTAAAGGAAAACACAGAGCTAGTAGTTCTATTCCTGGTTTATATTTTAAAAGATCCATCTCTATATTATTCCTGTTGTCTATTGTTATAAAATGAACATAGCAATGAACATATTAATCATTGTTATGTTCAGGGCTCAGTAGTATAAATTAATTCACATTGTTGTACATGCACAGATGCCAGGTATTCACGTGAAGGTATTTCATCCTCTAGACCTCCACATTTTTCATCCTGTAAAAATTTTGCAGTTCGTCCACCACTCATCCTTGACTACTTGCATTGTTCTATGAAATATGATAAGGAGTGGAATCCCACAAAGTACAATCACACTATGCTCAGCAAAGTCTAATTTACATCAGTGCTTATTTAGCTGTGCAGAATTTTGAAATCCATATGAATATTGTATAAGAAAAACAGTGTGATTACACTGCTGTGTTGTAGAAATTCTCCGGGGCATTTATATTGTCCTTCTTCTTCAAGCTGTTGGTGAAGAAATTCACACTATACACGACTGAGGCTACTGCACTGTGTTTGACACAATATTGTAAAGCTGAATCAATGTATACTCCAAGGCTTGTGTCACAAAAGAAGCAAACAATTGACGAGTGAGGCCCTGGTGGAGCATACTGTATACTTCCAGTAGTGCTGGGGTTTTCAAAAGGGAGAAAATGTTTTTATAGTAAGAGTAAAGATCCCTGAGATAGAAAGAAATCCCAAGTTGGCAACAACAAAATATATGATGATACATTTGATAATAGTACAAGAACAAGCAACATTAAGGAGATAAGAGGGGTTAGAGGAGAAATTGGAATTTCTACATCCTGAAATGTCAGTTGTGATGCACTCAAGTTGTGCAGCAGTAAGTTCAAAAGAGTGAAATAAGACATCAAACTATGCCTCAAGGGTCAGGGTAATGAAGATTTCGTAATGGAAGAGTTAAGTGATGGCTGTGAGGCAGCCGTAGGCTGTCGAAGTCAGAAGTCTCACCTGTGTGTGGAAAATTGAAGGAGTCCTCTTTCTAACAGGAAGCACCATCCATACAGTAGAAAACATAGGAAGGAATCATTGAAAAATAGTCAAGGACAAATAATTGCAGACTTACACCACAAAGCATTAAGGGTTCTCAAATAGAATAAATGAAGTTAGCTTTTAGATAGAAAAAGAGCCAGCATACAGAAATTCACAGTGCTTGCCTAAGGGGCCACAGTGTCTATTTTGGTTTGAAGCCAGTGGTCCATGAGAGACAAGATGCTGGTCTGCTGAGGAGTCTTCCCAAGGCTCCTTTCACATCCTTGTTCCTCAGGCTGTAGATGAAAGGGTTCAGCATGGGCGTCACCACGGTGTACATCACGGAGGCAGCAATACTTGCCCGGGAAGAATGGGTGCCAGCAGAACTGAGG
>PVLD010031531.1:0-15624 GCA_004027595.1 Dinomys branickii | reverse complement strand
TTGCCTGTTTTGTTTTTTGTCTTTGGATTTTTGGTTTTTGTATTTTTTCTGTTGTTGAGAAGATTAATTGTCTGACTAAATTTGCATGTCTGTATATGGGTTCATATATTTACACTTTGAAGATATCAATGGATAAAGCAATAACCACTGTTGAGACCATGTCACCTTGTCTGTAGATTAGTTGTGACTGTACTATTTTGTATGCTAATTGGTGTCTGTTTGTTCGTATGTTTTTGTACTTTTATTTTTTGTTAATTAAAAAAAAAAGACTTAAGAGACAAATATTTCTCAATCCTAAATGGGACAAGACAAAATCAAGACACATTATAAGAGATAGGCTGATAAAGATTCAGTTCAATAGCAAGATTTAAATCAAGGATAAGTCCTCACACTCACAGTAAAAATGTCTGAATGGATTAAGATGAAAACAGTAAAGCCTTTCAATTCATGAAAATTGCTCAAGGAGAAAACAAGAAAAAATATCTGAAGTGTGTTTCTCCTTCCCTCAAAGTCAACAATATATACATATGTGCATCTGCATACTATGTATAAATATGTACACAGCTATCATATATATACTAGCAAATGAACATAGAGAGAATCAAATAAGAATCCTGTAAGATTTCAAATACTTATAATGACACAGTGATAAGAAACTTGAGGAGGAGGAAGGGGAGGAGAAGGAAGAAGAGGAGGAAAATAAGTGAATTTTCAAGACTGAAAATGACTCCTAGATCCCTGTCTGTGAACAGAAGTACCTTGTTATAGTTGATACACTGTGTCAACTTGGGGAGTCTAGAGGTTTGGCTGAGTGATTCAGCAGGAAGCCGGGGTGCTTACTTTGTACACATCCTGAGCCTGTGGAAGAGGAGGGCATGGAGACTGTGTGAGAGCTACATGCCCCCTGGGTGGGGGTAGGCTGTTTACAAGGTAAGGGAGAAAAAGAGGCTGCTTGCAGCCATTCCTCCCTTTTGCTAGTTATTTTTGCTGTGCTCTGCTGCCATGAACAGTTTGCCCCCCGCCATGTGCCACTCTGCCTCTGAAGGAGCCAAGTATGGACTGAAACCTCCACAAACTGTAAACTAAATAAACCTTTCCTTCCTTCATTTTGGGCGTTGGGTATTTTGTAGCAGAGAGAGAAAAGTAACCAAGACATACCTCAATCAAAAAGAAGGCAAATTCTCTAATCATCACTTCACACGAAGTCAGACAATAACAGCAAAGAAGAGCTCAGAGAGCACAGTGCTGAGGGCCAGAAAGAACGACAGCCTTTGCCTCAGCACAACTCCTAGCAAAAACAGCATGGAGGCAGAGAACAGTCCTCAACCTCAGGGTGGTAGGGCCTTGAAAATTCTGCCTAGTGGAATTTACAGAATTCTGTGAATCAGTGACTGCTGTGAGCCTTTTTTATTTTCCATTTCCAAACAATGCTGTTTACTTGCACCATCTTGCTCAGTCAGTGCCTATTAGATTGGAACGGATGGAATTAACTACCAGTCTTTGTAGTTTAAAGATGCTTCGATTAAAAGGGGTCACATCTGGACCTAATGAACAAATTACTGTGGCTCTGACCCCGCCCCGGCAACTTAGAAACCATCATGAGTTATCCAGAGACAGTAGACTTTGAGTTGACATTATGAAGGCATAGGATTTTGCATGTTCTCTCATTTGGGAAGAGAAACATATGTTGCTTGCAGGTGAGAATGAGCCAGATATTTGTACCCAGACAGGCAAAGTGTGATTATCTTGAGTGACCCTCGTTGTAAACTTGCAGATTCCCACCTTCTACCCACAAGCAGCATTACACACCTGGCTTCCTTCTGGCTGTGTGAGGCTGGTAAACTCAGCCTGGCAAATGAGTTGTGAATACAAAGAACACAAATCATTTCTGAGCTAGAACATCTAGCGGTCGGGGCCTGGTCAACCACCCCACACATCACTTCCACTCTTCCATGAAATTCTCCAGCCAGTGGCTGCTCTGGCAGCCTGCACTCTGCAAAACGGACTTGCAGAGAAGAGTTTCTTTTGCCCACTCAAGATGGACATATGACACAGGTAAGAAATAAAACTGTTATTTTCAAAGTTAAGGATTGTCAGTGACTGCAGCAGGGGTTAACATTTCTTTAGTGGTGTACAGACTTAAGATTTTCCCTGTGCCATCCCCAAAGTGCAAAACTTGAACTATTTTGATGAACCTTTTATTAGATTTTTATCTAAAATTGAGAAACTTTATCTAAATTGTTTTGCAACATATAGCACAGGGATATATTTTTTATTTTTAGGAAAATAGGAGGAAATATAAGAGGATCTGGTTGAGGGGCACCCAGGGAGGCTACGCCTTGCCCAAGAGGAAATAGCACAGTGTTTCTTTGCGTTTCTTACATGGAACTCTTTAATTTTATTGTCTCAAATGTTCTCATCTTCTGAACACTGTAAGTCAAGTACTATCCTTGCAAAACAAGCATTTTAAAACTATTCTTCTCTCACCTGTCATACAGCATTTTCAAAGCCATGTTCTTTATAAATTCTCACATATTTTTTTCTTTTCCTTTTTCTCTTACTCAAGTGAAAAGAAATCATTGTCCTTAGAAAAGATGTGTGAATGCTACTGGATTGCTTCACTATTAATTTCATTGGTCAGGTATTCTTCTCAGGTATAAATAGTGGACATACAATATTTCCCCAAATATATTCAATTTCTAGAATGTAGAATGCTCTCCTCCACTGCACTGTTTATTTTATTTAATGAACAAGTAGTATCTCAGTTTGATGTTCTAATAATCTGAAACAGTGCAGTTCATGAAAAGCTACAATCTTTAGAATTTCTTCCCAACCGACACTATCTTTAATGGTGGCTCCTAACCCCCCTAGAGTCTAAGGAATAACTGATAGTTTCCACATCTTGCCCTGCTGCCCTCTTAAAGTCTTAGTCTTTCAACATACAGAAAACGTGGTGCATGGGAATACCAAAAATGCACGAACCAGAGAGTGGGCCATCTCCCAGAGAACATCTTCACACTGCTGGGCGTCTCTGGGAGGAACCGATCTGGTCTCCCTCTCCAAACACAGACAATGTGATGAAGAAGAATTATTGTTCTAACGCACTTGCAGGGAGGGGAGGCTGCTCTGCTTTAGGAACCAAAAGCATGCGGCAGGCAGACTTCTTTTCTAAATCCAGTTTTATGACATTTTGGTTCTTTATATAGTAGCCATTTTCCCGTTTTTCCTTACCAAAAGAACCATGATTGTGCAATGGTATGAGAAAGACAGAGAGATAGAGAGACACAAGGAGACAGAGAGACAGAGAGAGAGAGAGAGAGAGGCTATTTCTGGATTATTGTACACACAAATTCTATTTACCATTGAAGGAGAACTTGTGTGCTCATATGGTCCAGTTCTAGGTAAGGATGTACAGAGACATCTACTGAGGCTTCAGGAGATTTTCTCCCCACTCATGAGAAAGCATCATTAAGGAGTCTGTCTTCACCTGTTCTTCCTTCTCTCTGCTTGAGATGCCTCCCGTTGAGAGTGCAGTACCTAGGGCCAAGGCTGCCCCTGGGCAGCGAGGTGGGAAACCTGAGGAGGAAGCATTAGCACAGTGAGAGTAACTGAAAAGGGCCTGGTGTCCGAGTTTTGATGCTCAGTGACTAAAATAAGGAAAAGAATTAACTTCAGGTCCTTTGTTAAATGAATAATGTTTTACAGTTTAGGCACAGCTATAGTTTTTTTCTTTTTTATATTTGTAACTGAATCCACCTGATAGAAGTACAATTTTCTTGGTTAAAGTAACTTTCTCCCGGATTTTGGCGATTTTCTTCTATGACTCTTCCCTTTCCGTTGTGCTTTATCTTTTCTCCTGCAAGTTTTAGCAGAAAGTTTAAAAATTCTGCACTAGAGTGGATTAGCAAAATTACATTTTCAGGCTAACTTCCACCACTCACCTTCGAAGGGCTCTTCTGCGGGGTTTCCCCTCCGCCGCCCTGTGCCTCTCTCCCTTCACTGAACACCCTGACTCCCATAATCTCGCTGTCTCCAGCGACTACAAAGGGATTTAACAGGCACTGATGCATTTAATCCTCAATTTGAATCAACTCCACAAGTATTTATTGTGCACTTAGTAAAGTCAGTCCCCTAGGTTATGTACTGTGAAGAATACAAAGATCAGGTAGAGCACAGGCTTCCCTACAGCCCAAAGCTGGCTAAACTGGTGCTACACATCCATGTATCTCTATATAATTATGACTGTGATAAGTGGACTTTGAAATGCAAGCAATGTGCTTCCAAAATAAGAAGGAATTTATTAATTCTCCACACGGAAAATCATTAAGCTCATTGCACAAAATGACATGTCATCTAGACACCAGCTACCTCTCTGTCCTCTTTAATCTATTACGAAGGGTTTATTCCTACACAAGCTGCAGCAAACAACGCAAGAAACACAAAAGAGACAACATCTGCAGCACGCGTCTGCGTGCCGATGCCATTCCCTGGCTGGCAGTTACCCACGAGTCACGGCGCCTCAGTCTACGTCAGTCTGTTTATCTGCAGCTAGGGGCTGATAAAACCTATGTTTGGGTTTATTACACATTTAAGGTGAAGAAGCATATAAATCACTCAGTGCAGAGTCTGTGCTATAGAGATTACTTTTTAATTACTTTTGTGTCACTCTCATTCTAATCATTCATAATACAAAAACAGGAATGGGGTTCTCTACAGCCAAGGGCAGTCCCCCAAAACAAAATGAAATCAAAAATAAACAAACCTGGCACAACGCATACTGACCTGTTCTCGTTTCAGGCTAAGTTTGGTCCCACTTAATTCTTTATATCACTTAGCAAGAGGGCATTTTTTTCAATAAATATATCCTATATCATTATTAGTCTTGGTCATCAAGAACCTTCCTTCAAAATTCTAGCTTGTTCTTATACCTGAAGTATTTTAGGAAGCTAGAAGACTAAAATTTTAGATGTGTTTTGATAGATTTTATTATTATTTAGGTGTGGTAAGGCGAGGAGATGAAGTGGTCATTGTCATTTGAAAGACAATTTGTTACTGAGAGTCGCTGGTGGGAGAGTGCATGGCACAGCATGCATGGCCACCAGCAAGCACCAAGCAAGTCAGGAGGCACACGGGATAGGGAAAGCTGTCCGTGAGGGCCTCTGTCATATTTCCACTCAAAACAACAGGGAGATCAAGTAAAGAGGCTTAGGCTTGATTAATTTGGGTATTTTCAGCAGACTCTGTGTCAAGGCTGTTCCTAGTTGCCTGGTACTTGGCCCCAGAGTGGGTAAGGCAAATCCATAGGGGTCCACAGTGCTTGAGCTATGAAACAATGAGGTGGTCGAGGATAAGGACTCTGGGTTGGTTGGCTTCTACCTCAGAAGCGCTTCAGGGAAGGGAAGCGGTTCACCATCTCTAGAAACCAGTTAACTCAGGAAGAGGCAGTAAAACCTCAGGTTTCAAAGCATAAGAATGCAGAACATAAAAAACATAGTTAAAACAGTATGTAAAAAGTAGAACTAGAGTGTAGAATAGGGCTTACCAGAGGTTTGGGGGTGAAAGAAAGTGTGAAAAGATATTCCTTACCAGGTACAAAAATAGTTAGATGAGAATAAATTCTGGAGGTATATAGCAAAGTAAGGTAACACATAGTTGACAGTAATTCATTGCATATTTCAAAATATCTAAAGAATGTGTAATGTCCCCCCTACAAAAAAGTCTTTAGATGTTTCAAGTGATGGATTTCCCATTGCTCTGTCTTAATCATTACACATAAAATGTGTAGAGAGAAATGTATATAGAATTGTTCCCCTAAATATGTACAATTATTATGTATCAATTTTAAAAGTAGTAATAATAATAGAGACTGAGTGTTGGTCATTGGAGATCTCCCTAAATTCTATGCATAAAACAGGCCCATACAACAGTCTGTTCAGGACATCTAAGGAGTAATTTTCCAGGGTTTTTTTTTTTTTCATACTTTGGACGGTTGAAGCTGCTGGGGTACAAGGCACTTTAAATGGTGTAATTTGTCACTGGAAACACTCTTCTCTGTCTCAAACCACTTATCCAAATACACCCACTTACGGTGGTCAAGGTTTAATTGGTATAAATAAACTTGTTTACTCTAGATCCTTGAGAAATTCCCACAGCTCATAAGAGTGTTTTTATCTGTTTTTGTTGATTTGAAACTACTTACATCCCTGAAGTTCATGCAGATGACCATGCTAACCCTGATGATTTTTAATACTGTCTACCTTCACTTATCTGAGAGAAAAAAGCTCTTCATCACATCCACAGATGACATGGCCAGCAGGGGTGGAAGGGAAGGGTGAGTCATTCACCTTGACAAGATAAAATTACATTTTTAAATGACCCTGACAGCTGAAGGAGGCAGAAGTAAAAAAATGACTTTCAACTAACACAGAAGTGCATTTTGAAATAAGAAACAAAGTGCAGAAACTTAAGAATCAATACATACTATGGAGCCACAGAGAGGAGTTAGAATCACGGACGTAGCTGACCTCTACTAAACAGGTGTCAAGAATGATCCTATTATCGGCAAACAAGAAAAGCGCGTTCTTGAAATGCATAAAGAAAAGAAGCGGTAATGTGAAGAATTCATGCAGCATTTCTGGACTGTGTCACCAAATTAGCTCAAGGAAAAATGTAGAATTCAGAAAGGATTCAAAGAAGAGCAACTACAATTTTTGGAAAAGTTTAAAACTCACATACAGAATACTTTGACCTTGGTAACAGAAAGTTAATTGGGATTCTCAGGTGTTGGCTTCATGTATTCCCAAGAGGGTAACGCCTCCGTGCTGTGAAGGTGCTCTTGCCTAAAAGTATTTTCTGCCTTGTTGCTATGATTCTGAAACTCTTCCAGCAGAATGTTACTCAGACAGTCGAAAAGACACAATGCAGGGCGAATTGATAATGTTTGATGAACGTAGTAGACGCTAACCTAAAAGGAGCCAATTAGCCTCTCATTAAATACCGCTAGTGACAGGGTATTTACTCTCTCATGAGGAAGACAGTGATGAGGGTGGTGATAATCTGTTATTCACTGACCACCTGCCATGGGCTACAAATCATACTAAAAATTTTAAAAGCATTATAACATTCAGGCTGATATTTCAATGATGAAATTAGAATGTAGAATGGTTAAGGCATTTACCTGACGTTTTCTGATTGGTAGAGCAGATCGTTCAACATACACAGGGTGATTTTAGACTCGTTGCTTCCCCCACCTAATCCGTAAGGAAACCGAGGCTTAGTAAAGCTCCAGTCCGGATCGTGCAGGCGTGCGCAAACTCCAGGGCTTGACTGAATGCAGCCTGACTCCCAGAGCTCGGCGCGCTCACTTCCTTGCTAGGGTGCTCTCCTTGCGACATTCAAGAGCAGCCTCCCCATTTTCCGTGCTCTCCTTAAGCTCTGCCGTGTAGAATTGCTATGACCTGAAGAACAAGGCAGGCTGCTAATAAATATTGGTTGAATAAATATAAGTGAATTTACGCAACAGCAAGCTGCATTGTAAAAGAATTACAACATGAAAGCTATAGAAATTAAGTACCACGAAGAGAAACAAATTTTAAAAATAATGCAGTCTTTTGCCACCACTTCTTTCCCAGAAAAAGTAACAGAATCTACTTCTTCGTAGCTGTCTCCATAACCTTGGAAAGGTGTCCTCTAAGCTTTGCACTGAACGGTGGCCAACTCATGTAATACTTCATCTTTGTTATGACAAAGACCTGGCGAAGAGTTAAAGCCCTGTTCACTAAGAAATGGACAGAAGCACTGGGTAGCCAATCACTGCACCTTCACCAGAAAATTACCATCAACGGTAAACTTCACTCCCTGTTAAATTGGATTCTCATCAAGGTCTACATCATAAAGACCTAAAAACTTACCAGTCACTGATTCACCCTTGAGCCTGGATTTAAGTATTTTCACTGAGATAACCACATTATAACACTCATTCAAGAAGAAATGAGTCAGGGCGTGCTCAAGGAGTCCTGAAGGAAGATGAAGTGGACTGAAAAATTCACAAATATAATTATAAACTTAATAGTGTGTGTATTCAGTTCTTATTGGTGTATAATCACTTAACTAATAGAAAGAAACTAATTTGCCATTACAACTCTTTTGAGATTACATTTAAAGCAAAATCACAGCACACTGAAAATTGCAGCACAGAGCCAATGACTAAATTTTAGCTTAAGATAAAAGGAACATTTCTCTCATTTTTTTCACTAATAGATACTACAAATGGTAACTAAAAATGGAATTAGCATTTAAGTCTTACAGCAGCAATACCTAAATGAGTGTATTGGCCTGTTATCACAAGCCTGTTTCAGAGGTCATTGGCTAAGAGACCATTCACTAAGCTGTAGCAATGCCTAGTCTATGGAAAAACTCTTTACTAGGACCTAAATATGGAAAATCCTAATTTTAAAATGGCCCAAAGCATTGGAAATGGTAACAAAATTCCCTCTTATTCATTTGATGTTTGACAGTAGCAGACATGTTCAGAAGTCCTCATACTCTTTTAAGATCAAAATATCAAGTCCTACCTCTGACAAGATAAGAGATCGTGAGAAGCAGGGTGAATAAACACCACACATCATTATTTGATCTAGATTACATGGATTACTATTTGGGCATAGATCACAGAGATTTAAATGACTACTAATAATTCATATATATATATATATATACATATATATATAATATTATATATACACAAAATAATACCTTATATAAAGCCAGAGAACTCAATCTTAGCACTATGGACACCATCAGCCAAATCATCCCCTTCTGTAAGAAGTAGTCCTCTAGGGGGTAGGATTTCCTGCAGCATCCCTGACTCTGCACACCAGATACCTGCGGTATGCATACTCCTGGCCCACCCACGTGACAACTAAAAATATATCCAGCTCTTACCAAATGTCCCTTGGATGGCACATTACTACCTAAAGACAAATGGTATAAAGTAACACCAGCAGTATATATGAGTTAAAAGGGAAATACCACAACCATGCAGCATTTGAAGAAAAATTTCTAATTAGTTTTAAATTATTTGAATAATGGCTGTAAAAATGGTTTAATTTCTCAGGAGGAAATATTAGTTGTTATTTTTAAGAACTTGAGATTCTCAGGAATCTATTTCTAGGCTGAATCTAACAATTAAAAAACAAAAAATAAAGAAAGAAACTGAAAGCATATTAGTCCAGCAGTTAAGGGACAGCTCAGAACATAGGGGGCGGAAGATGGTGCTTACCTAGTGATATTTGGTTGAAAAACAACTGAGCTGGCACTGCTAAATTCATGTCCCCTTACTTCAGTGTCCAACTAATTCAGTACTAATTGATGACTGATGTCAACACTTTCTATTTTTAACTTTAACCAAGAAAAATGTTAGGCACATCATTTCTTCATTTAAAAAAATAATCTATTTCTTTAGATCAAAGCATGTGTAGTTGGTAAGCTGGTTTTTGTACTCTGACTTACAATAGATTTTTGTGCTTTAAACTACCTAGATAATATCCATAAAGTTATTTTGAGTTATTCAGTGATGAATGTGGAAATAAAGTTTCGTATAAAAGAATTATGTTATTCCACTGTGTAAACTGTTTGAAAAAATTCATAACAAATCATTAAGATGTAGCTAGTTTTGTTAGAGTTAGTGATGTTAATCCAGTGCTTCACAATCAACCAAAACAGATGCGTAGTAGAAAAAAATCACTTCACCCTAAGTCACTAAACCTGGTTGAAGCCTGTGCTGCTCCAGGGCTTGCCTGGCTGAGCAGTTTCCAGCTGCCTGCCCTCACTGCTGCATAGAAATTAGTGAGCAAGGTCAGTGTTCTCTGGAGTGGTTTCCAGCACTAAAAGAACATGATTCTTTGCATTTTCTTCTTACACATATTCAACACTATGCCTTTGGGGTGGGGTAAACGAAATGACACTGCCTGTAAAGTAGCCTAGAATTTTGAGCAACACAGTACATAATATGACTTAACATAATCCTTCGTTTACTAAGGAGGCTACTGAAAATAACAGAGATCAAGAGAGAGGGAGTAATGAAGGCTGGACCCCTTTCATGCGCCTCAGAAGCAGTGCTCAAGTGGAAAGTATGGCATTTGGAAGTTAGTGTGAAAGTCTGTGACCCTGGAATGAACGGCCCCTCAGAGTCCATCTCGTCAAACTACATGTAAGGAAGTGGAATCTCAGAATCACGAGCTGACTACTCAGAGCTTATAAAACCAAGATTCCTGACTCTGCTTTTCCCACATTAAATGGTTAGTATCAGTGGGGAATTTTTAACTCACTTACCCAGGAGCAGCTATATCTTCATAATTAACATCAAGAAGAGGAACAGAAATAAATGCTATATCCCTTTGAAAAAATACATTGAGAAATTAGCACAATACTCTATTCTAGTAATAAGCCCAAAGACTATGGGGATCCTTAATTCAAGTAACACTCCAGCTACCGATTTTCTTTGTGGAGCCGAGCAGAAAATACTCTTCATTTTCTGCTTCTTGCATGTTTCCCAAAAATCCAATGATAAAGAAATAGGAAATCAACTCAAGCAAGAGAATATTCCTATATTACAAGTAAATTAAATGTATACTTCTCCATTTAGCTGCATCTCATAATCAGTTGTTCAACCCAGCCACCTCCTGAGACCTACGAAATAAAGACCCCATATAGTGTTAGGTCTGGAAATCTATAATTTTCAGGCTCAAAAATTGGTTCTAATGTATGGTCCAGTTTATGGATCACTAGATTCAATTTTCTTTTAAATTTCTTCAAATCCAGGATTCCCTGGTTTTACCTATCCAAGCAGACCTGAGCAGGATTCTATGGTGGTGCCCAGTCTCTGAGAAAGCCACCAAATTCTACCTGGCTCTGGGACATCAGAACCACATGAGAGGGGGTAGAGATTTACTCTGAGAAGGCCCTTTGACCGTGGCACCATCCCTTACAGGGAGCTGAGCCTGCAGAATTCTCAAAGAAAGTTTCCCTTCTGAACCTTTAGGGGAATAAAGATATTATAAAGGGAGAGAAGGCATCATATCATCTGAAAAAGTTAACACATACACTAAATACCATACACATTAGAGCTTCTCACCGGCCTGTTATGGGTTTTGTTCGGTTTGTTTGTTTGTTTGGGGTTTTTTTCCAGTTCTGTGTTCTGCATTATTCTAAATGGATAGTTTTGATAAATCACACAAACCATATACTCTTGACTTTCTCATCTAGGAGGGTTTTCAAACTAGTACAGTAAGTCCCTGACTTATGAATGAGCCCCAGGGGCTGGGGATATAGCTCAGTGGAATAAGCACCTGCCTAGCAAGCGCAGGGTCCTGAGTTCGATCCCCAGTACCGCCAAAAAAAAAAAAAAAAAGAATGAGCTCTGTTCCAGAAGAAAGTTCGTAAGTCAGATCCATTCCTAAGACTGACAAAGCAAATTGTTCAGTACACCTGTGAGAGTTTACAACCCAAATGTTTGTAAGTTGAAGATTTACCCTATACTATTAGTACACTGTGATACTTTTGTAATAATGGAACATGAGAAATCCGATACACTCACTGCAGTGTGTGGCCCATGCAGACACTAAGTAAATGGCAAAAACTATTCAGAGCATAGCAACTCTCTAGTGAGTTGTAACATTGTGAGAAGCTAGGAAACAAACACAGGGAATAGGAATGTACAAGTGCCACTTAAAGGGGTAAATTCCAAATAAGGGAGACAGCCATTTTTTGTTGTTCAACTTCACAGTTCCACCTCGCCCAAAGTAAAATTCTCAGTACTGAGTGACAAGGAACACCGTGTCTCCTTCCCTCTCCTCCTCCTCTCTTCACATGCAAACATGCACTCCCCAGTAAAGAAATGAGTAAGGGCAACCTTAGAGCTGAAAAAACTTGTGCAACAGGCAAAAGATGCCAAACTCTGCCACCAGCATTGCCAGACAGGATGTACCAGAGGGTGCACGACAGCAGGACCCCCAAACAGTGCTGCTTTATAAGCCAAAGCACAGGTGACCACGGCAGGGAAAGCAAGGGGAATGTACTGTGCCCAGGAAAGCAAGCTTTGATTAGGAAGAAAACCAAACACCTGAGAAATGTCCGTAACACTTCCGCAGCCAGCCTGGCATGCACAAGACAGGAAACGAATCTTTAAGATCCAAATTAATCAACATCTCAAGTGGGTGAACAGGCAGAGCGCCAGGGAGGCACGCACTTTCCATGTAACCGCTACAGCCGCAAGTCAAACTTGCAGTAACCCCGAAGGAGACAGACTGCTGACCGCACACCCTCCGCCATCCACAGCCAAATGTCTTCTAGAATGGGGCGGGGCTTCCAGCACTAAAATCTACTTAGCATCATGGTCAAGTACAAAAGTCTGCAAGCAAAATCATTCCCAAGGTCACTTAGGCTGGCAGGCAGTTGGAGGAAATCTTTACAACTGATGAAGTCTGTTCAGACAGCTATCTACTGCTATTTTGCCTCTATATAATTTTCCTGATACTCTCCCTCCTCTCCACTCCCAAGGGTAAGCTTTCACTGGGTGCGAAGTACATGCAAGATGCTGTTGTGAGGAAACAAAGACAGATAAGTCTTGGGTGTTGACCTCAATACAGCCACACAGACACTGGCAGCTCAGAGTGAGAAGAGAAGTCGCTAAGAGAATGGACTGAAGGGAGAAGGAGGGAGCTTAATTCTGCCCAGGGAATCAATCAGCCATCACAGAGGGAGAGGTAGGCACAAAGAGATCAATAAGTATTTATGGCCCAGAGAATGGAAAAAAGTGATCCAGGCAGGAGTCTCATCATGGGAGATATGCCTGGGGAATTAATCATGCTCTATATGGGTTTTGATAAAGGGGAATTACACAATGAGGCAACCAAAGTAGCTTGGGAGAAGATTCTCAGTGTCCTAAATACTCATACACCCCCTGTTAACATCCGTCCTCTCATTCACACACTCGCTGGCATGTCGGCACACGGTGGATGGGCGCACAGCCTGTGGTGGTGGCTGTGTCTGTGCACAGCTCTGCACAGTGTCCCAGACCAGGTCTTCACTACCCTAAACAGTTCCAGCTTCAGAGTGTCCCCTGTCTTGGCGCTCTCAGCATTCAGAGAATTACTCTTGACAGCATAAAAAATATCAAAAACCCTCTCTTCGTAGTAAGTGCCTGCATTTTAGAGAATAATTACTGCTGGCCTAAGTGGAAAAATCAAGGTGCAGAAATACTTTAAGAGAAGGACCATTCTGCCGTTCTTCAGTTACTCTTGGGGACCCTCCTCCTTTCCTCCCACTTATCCTTCGTTCTGCGCTAGAATAACGGAGGCCCATGTATACATCAGCGCTCTACCCAGGTCGGTAATTTATCTCCACTAGAAGCCCCACGAATTCTAACAGGAGCCCAAGAGGCCTCCAGCTCACACAGGCTATGCATTCTCATAACAGACAAGGTATGTATGTAGAGCACCCTTCCAAGTGCAGTCTATACTATGGCCCAAAACAAACAAAATCTAAGGTTTTGTAAGTTTACTAGAGATGCTACACATATCGCTATACTTTCCTCTTGCATATTAGAAAGAAATTCGTGACAGCAATACTGATGTTATTATATGAATAATCTTGAATCCACTCTAATTTGCAAAAGGAGGAAATTGTTAGCAAATGTTGCCAAGTTCATCACTGGTAGCACATCACATGGAATGTACTCCCAAATAATCCTGACACTCTGGTGAGACAAACTAGCAAGCTGGAAAACCACTAGCTAAGTGCTCAACTGAGAACATGAGCTTCACATTTCTCAGTAGCATACTATATGTCAGGAAAGCATGTACAGTTTTCAAGAGTGTCCAGTTCATTGTAGTGTATACCATAGGTCCTCCCCTATATAAAAGATGCACATTCCAAGATCCTTAGTGAATGTCTGGAGTCACATAGTACTAAACTCTATAATCAAGTACTATCTCTAAATCTTTTTCATCTTCACCAAGCACTCGACACAAATGTGGCTATAACTTTTGCAGTCTGGAGTGTAACAGCATAACTAACACAAGTATCTTTTCCTTTCCTCACAATTTCACAGATGATTGATTATTACCATAAATCTTAGCAACCTCAACATATAATTTTTTCCTTGAATTGAGAACTTTTACATTTTCTCATAAAGAAGGTGCTTCACTGTTTTTCATTGTCATATCCAGATTGCCAGCATCACTGCTCTTGTGACTTGAGACCAATATGAAGTAAAATAAGTGTTACTTGGACACAGGAATTCAACACCACAAGAGTCAGTCTGATACCCCAGACAGCTCCTAAGTGACAAACGGGCAGGTAGTGCACATGGAATGGACAGTCTGGATCAATGGATGGTCACATCTCTGGAAGGGCAGAAGTGGATAGCACAAGATTTCATCACACTATTCACAGTGGCACAAATTAAACCTTAGGAAGTATATCTGGAATTTTCCACTTGATATTTTTAGACTGCAGTTGACTATAGGTAATGGAAGCCACAAGAAGCAAAACCAGTCCCGCCGCCTCCCGGCGTGCTGGCCCGCGGCAGCCCTGCAGTATGAGGTGGTGCTGGCGGCTCGGGGCCGTGGCGCGGCCGCTGTGGCGGCTGCTCGGGGGGCGCTGAGGGAGCCCCCCGGAGTAGCGCGGCGGACACGCTTCTTCCCGGGGTGCCGGGGCCTCCAAGCTTATTCTCCAGCCGAGAGGATGTGGCTGTGATCCGAAGAAATATGGTCTCGGGAAGATGGCGACCAGGTGAGCAGCACAGGAGCGATCCTCCTCGATAAACACCACCAGCTCGAGACAGACTTGGCGAGCGTGAATGCCGGGACCTCGGCTGGGAAGATCAAACTGAACGTGTTTCTCTGAGCTGCCGGGGGAGATGCGGTAGGGCGGCCCAAACTGCCGTGGCGAGACACAGGAAAGCCCCAGACGCTGGGAGCCAGAGACGCTCTGCGCGGGGAGGGGGCTTGGCTGGGTCCGACCGCCCTGGGGGCAAAGCCAGCTCGGTCCCTCCCGCCTCCCGAGCCAGCACAGCTTTCCGGCGACTCCCGACAGAGATCGGCTTATTAGCAGCAGCAACGCCCGGCAGTCCCACATTTCGCGCGCATCGGGCAGGTTGCACAGCCTAGACCATCGGAAGCCGGCGGTCTGTGGCCAGGACGGCGCGAGCAGCACAGGAGCAGAGCATCCCGCTCCCTCCCCCAGACCCGGAGAGCGCGAGGAAACAAGTGGCTGCGAGCGGCGGATCCCGAGCATAGCACAAAAAACTGGCACCTTGGAACCTTCCTGCCTGCAGGGACTCCGAAAACTGGTGAGCTATCTGTGCTCGCGACCAGATCACCGAGTGGGGGAGGAGATCCATCCCTATACCTGCAGGGAACCCCGGGAGGGCGGGGGAGCGGTCTTACACACCTCACCCAGGTCTCTAGCTAGGGAATAGCTAACCAACATCTGTACAGCCTTTTAAGCGGAACTCTCAGCAGAAAGCTTAAGGGACATTCCCCCAAAGAAAAGTCATTGGAGCAGCCTCTGCAGCAGACCTTTGCCTGCTGAACTGCCTGGGGAATCTACTGCTCAATATTT
>PVLD010031530.1:0-15630 GCA_004027595.1 Dinomys branickii | reverse complement strand
GAGTAAATAAAACCCAAAATGTACAACAGATAATACGAAATGGAAAGAAATTGCTCAAGGGAGGATCAACTGGGATGAGGAAAAGGAGAAAAAAGACAGAAAGAAGGAAGGAAAAATATACATAGAAGGATAGCTTTGACAATTGTACTTCTGATGTCTGGAGGTTTATTAAAAGGAACAGTTAACGCTTAAATTTTTTCAACTATTTTGCATGCATATATATGTTGATCTGAACAACTAATTTGAGGACAACAATATGCCCTATAATAACCTTGGTGAATTCCAAACACCTTGTTTGGTCAAATTTTTACTAGTTTATTTATGCTAGTTTTTATGGTATAAACATTAAAATGGTATATAAAACATACCATGTTTTTCTCTACACTGATCTCAGGTTGTTTAATGTCTTGACAAAAGGTGAGATGACATAGGTATATTTTACATTTTATGTATTCAGACCGCCAAATGCATAGATGCTCTAATGTAAAATTCTTGGTCTTTAGTCCATCATGATACTGGATGCTGTGAAACATGACAGAAACTTGTAAGCTAAACTATGCACAGAATATCAGCTGTTCCTTGCCATTTGTGACCTTGCAATAAAAATGTGCCAGATCAGAATCACAAGAATAGTACTGAAACTATAAAGTTTATTCTACAACATCTTCATATGTTTTCTACCCACAGCGAGGCCAGACATTTCTTCATTCCAGACATATTTCTTAGTTTCTACACAGTAGTTTTCTATATATTCTGCTCAATGTAGTCGTCATACATCAGAATTAAGGGCCTTTTCATCTTCAGGGATTAGTGGCTTCATGAACATATTAACAATCAGTATTTCAAACCCAAGAATTACTTATGAAATGTTTAAGAAACATCATTGCTTTGTGAAGACCAGCTACTGTTTTTATCATCCTTAGGCTTCTTCTAGTCATGCTGAGGTAGGCATTGTACAGGAATTCTGGGGCTTTATGGCTTACAACCATCCAGTAATGACATGAAAGTTGATTGGTTATATTGGGGCATCTGAAGACCTGTTTCACAGGATTCTTCTTGAAAATAGAAAGCACGTGGACTTTAACTTCACCCCAGTGGAAAGGATTATTGCTGCCTGTTGTAAAACTGTACACTATGATGTTTCTTGGCCTATTAACTCCAGAATATCAGGCTGCCACAAGACTTCTGTTGACAACTAAATCTACAGGAACAAGATCTGCAAGGGTGTTGTTGGAGGCACACATTGTTCAAAGAATTCCTTTCCTGCTGCAATAAAGTGACCACTTGGTTAATTACGGTTATTGTAGTAGTAAACTAAAACACAGAAATGTCACCCAGGATTTGGGTGCAGACTTATTTATGATGATGAGCACTGAGAAGGAATCTATACTTATAAAAATGTCAGACCCTGATCCTGGATAGTTTGGGGCTTATATGGGATAAACAAGCAGGATGTACAGAAGCAGAGTATTTGGCACTGATTGCTTCTTATAATATATGTCCTGGTGACCAACTATGTATCACAGTGGCCTGCTGTTTCTAAGAAACAGAAGTAACAGGAACTGTAATAGGAACTGTTACCTGGACAACTAAAAGAAACTGAAGCATACAGATTGGGGATCAAGGGTGACTTCCTGCTACATTATCAGTCCAGGTAGGAACATGTTCTTCCCAACTGGAACCAACAATTGATCGCCTCATCATTGCCACATTTAGCTTTGCTCCTTCTTGCTGTACAACATTTTGCCAATGCTTTCATGCGTATGTATGTATTAGGTCTGTCTCCTATTCATTGTGGTGTGATATCACTTACCAGCCCATCATGCATCCCTTCTAAAGAATCAATCAGCTTCTTGGTATCTACACAGGGTGAATAGACTTCTTCATCAATATGCTTTCGATTGCAGTAGGCATATGCTGCTCAGACCTGAATGAACACTTCCAGATTCTTCATTTGTTGTGCACTTGAAGGAAAACTTCTGTACAACTGTATGCAATTTAGAAGACTTCTATAGTGCTCTTTGCTACGTGTCATGGCACCCATTCCCCTCCTTAATGAAGAACATTAATGGTATGGTGGCACATACTTGTAATCCCAGCAAGACAGGAGGCTGAGCCAGGAATACTGCCCTGAATCTGAGGCCAGCTTGGGCTACATAGTGAGTTCAAGGGCATCCTGAAGGACATGGCAAGACCCTGTCTGCAAAAAACAAAAACTGATAAATGATCTACTCAATATGGACTCTCAACTCGACCATCAATGCGCTGCTGAATTCTTCAGAGGTGAGAAATTCTGTTCTCTGGCCTGTGATACCACTTCAATAAATTAGGTGAGTTGTCTCTGAATGCCTCACAGACAGCACAGAATTTGATTTAGTGAGTATCCTGTTTTAAAATAATTTTCATATTTGGAAGTGGGAATTGCAGTTATGTTGGTAAACACTCCTGTGTAATTAAATAAATGTTCATCTTAATTTATCCTGAATTTAGAGCACGAGATTTTCACACTGACAAGCTTGTGTGACTTTCCATACCAGGACTACCCACATGAAGTGTTTAGAAACAAGACTCTGAGATTCACATCACAGAGACACCAAATTGCACAAAGAAGGTATTGTGTAAGAAGCTCGGAAATTGGCATGGATGTATTCTCTGTGGCATCTAACATTCTGTGATAACAAATGAATATTTGTAACAATCTTTATTTTTTATTTTGTAATTTAAATGTCACCAAAACTTCATATGAAATCATTGTGCTATTGAAAAGGATACAATTCTTGCAGTCATTGATTGTCTGTTTTCTAAACAAAAATACAGTTGAAGATTGAAATAATGCTATATTCTATCATTATCTACACAGTGTGTTTACATTTATAGGCGTTTATAACACTGTGTAAATTCAGCCAGGAAACAGACATCAAAATTTGTTACTATTGACTTACAATATAATGGTATATTAAATTATGTCTAGAAAATTGAGACCAGATTGTATTTATAAATTCGTGATTTTTATCCAAACATATATTAATCAAGCAATTGTAATTATCTCGGGCATAGCTACTTATATTTTGTGGGCACTTAAATATATCACAAAAATAATATTTACTAATATTACTAATTTGATGTCTTTACTAATGAACAACATCAAATTATTAATCCAGTTTTCATGTTCCCTTTCTCCATATCCTTTTTTATAGGGTTCTTGAGGTGTAAGTGGTAGACCAAGAAAAGCTTCAAACAGCAACATACACACACATGATAAACTAATCACAATAAACAGAGATATATTTCGTACTGTTTAGATTTTTGAAACAGATGAATGTTCTAATTCCTACAAATGTGGCTAGAATTCAAACCCTGCATTTCCTTAGAGATATATACTGTTAAATTATGTAGCATATTTTTGTTATTAATATATATCAAAATAAATATGTTTAATAGAAAAAAACATCCTTACATACATTTGAATGTTTCCACAGCAATTCACATCCACTGTTGCTTCCCAGAGAAGTTATCCATCGCTGAATTTACAACCATTTACTACCTTTCCCCTACATAGATTTAAAAATGTGATCACTCTTCTTTCAGTACTGATGAGCACCAAAGGACTGACTGTGGCATAACAATTGCCAACTAGCAGTTGGACACAATGACGAATTTTGTCAAGGTTCCACAACATTTCAGAAGCAGAGGCAATAACATTGTCCAAAATGTACGTGACAGTAAAGAAACTCATGAGCAACAAAATAGTCTGGGTGGCCCTTTGTTTTGCAGATGCTTTTGGAGACAGGCTGGAGCTGTGAAGATGCTGGGACTGCCTTTCATGTCTGCACAAGAGAAGCACCTTGTACCCACTTGACAGCGCCATGAGCCCTATGAAGGACATTTGCTGGAAACCCAGCAGTAGCATAGACATGTACTTGAGAAAGGAATTACTGGACAAAAGAGAGCAGGACTGGGTGACAAACAAGAGACTGTGTGAGGTCACGTTGGGAGTGGCAACAGTGGAGATTAAGAAAGGACCACTCATAAGCATATTGAAGACCCATAGGAAGAGAAAGCAACACAGGTTCTGATGCAGGGATCTCTGTTTGAACTTTGCCAGACAGGAGCTTCTGGGGCTGAGAGTGACGACCTGGAGGACACTCAGCATGCTTGTGTTACAGATAGAGAGGCCCCTCATCACCCTGTACAAATATATAACACACTTACATGTGATGTCATCCCACATGTCCTGAAACCCAAATAGGTCTCTAGCTATGAAGCCCACAGTTAGAAGCATCACTGTGTGTATAAGAGCCAGATGACCAATGGTCAGATCGGTAGGCCTGGGCCTGTGCTCTAGAAGGAATTTTAGAACATGAACGAGAAGCAGGGCCATGTTGACTATGACCCCAATGCTGACTTCAAAGAAGAATATGTATTGTAAGTCAGTGAAACTTGAAAGTTTGCTGTCTTTCTTCATTTTCATAGAGGAAGAAGCAAACAGTAGATATCTGAGAAAAAAAGCACAGATAATTCTTCGTTACAAATTTTACCACCCTGCTCGATCTCAATGTACCCAACACCTTCACCCAAACATATGCATTTATCGTGATGAGTCCTTCCCCATCTCCTTACTGAGTCCACCTCATACCTTCAGCTCTCCGTGTTCTACCACTTCTCAGTCACGGTTGTAGTCTGGCCTCCCTCCTGGGCTCCAGTGCTACCTCTGAATACAAACTGCCATATATGGTAGGTATTTTCATACCTTTGTCTCACTTTTAGTTCCCAAAGTCCAACCCACTGCTTCCTGTATCTGCATATTATATGTACTCCTTTTTTAACCAATTAGTATTCCTTCACATGATATGCCCAGAAATAAAGCAAAGCATTTTAATTTGATTACCTGTGTCCAGTTTTGGCAATCATATAACATATGAAACACAGAGTCATAAATGGTCTTGGCCTTTCATTGATTTATACATACCAAACACACTTCCTTATTCTATTTTATGTAAATTACAAAACATATCATGATAAACTTTAAGAAAATAACACTAATAGATGTCTAACAATATTTAAGAACAATATTTTAAAGTGCTGATATAAAATAAGATACAAACGACCAAATTATCTGTACATAAACTCTCTGAAATTGCAAGTCAATTTCAAATTTGCTCCAACAGTTCAACTTAATCTATACATAATCCTGAGAAATTGAACAAGGAGAATTTTCAAATCTAAGAACTGAGGGCAGAGCTACCTTATTTTCAGAATTCTTTGCGAAGACAGGGCTGAGACACAGGCAAATGATGAAAGCACACTAGATGTCAGTGCACATGCTGTAGGTTTCCGTAACATTCATGGAATTGTGGGTTCACTAGGCTGTTACCAGAAACTGGAAAATTTCTTGGCAGAATGAGTTGCTTTCTCCAGACCACTATTCTAGGACCATGACAGAATTTGGTGCAGTGACAGTTACCCACTGACACTACCTCCCATGGGAAACACAGAGATGACAGAAAGTGGAACCGCTTACATGGCTTTCTGGAATTCCCTAGATCATGCAGTCTGTATTCATAGAAAAGATACTAAAATACTTTTGCATTGTATTTGTATATAAGAGATATGAAGAAAGTTGTACAATGAATTCTGTACTAAAAGATTTTCACGCATACATGTATTCTGGAGAATGGGAACATTTCACAGAATCAAGGATAGAGTCACCCTCCGGCATGTGTCCTTCCCGCTGTGCTCCGTTCAGCTCATTCTACCACAGCACAGAGTTTGGGAGATCGGGGAAGGGTCAGGGACTCTGCATCAAGAAGGTGCCCAGGAGATATTCGTCTAATAATGTTCTTACGGGTGATGATTCTGAGAAGTCTTCGGCTGACCTGAAGTCCCAAGCAGGAAAATCTGAGTGAACTCACTGGAAAACACAACTTACTTCCTGAGACACTGGAGATTAACACATAAATGCATATATCAAAGGAAAGGAACGCAGAATAGGAGGCCAGAGGGGGCTCCCATTCAGAATCCTCTCTGGGAAAGAGCAAAGAGAGCACCCTGGGGAGCACAGGGAAAGCTAAATGTAAAAGGAAAAAAGCTGGGGCAAAGAGAAATCTGTGCATTGTTTCTTGCCACTCACTTTTCACAGCTTTCAAAACTCACACGGGAGTCTGACATATCTTCATGAGAAACGTAATGCCGTCTATATTCCCATCAACACTGTGATCCAGGAATGGTTCACTTGAAACATGGTGTTATGTTTTCCATTTCCAAAACCATTGGCAATCCTGTTGGAGAAGTTATCATCAAATAGGCCACAAATGAGATAAAAAGCTCAGGTCCATGCACCCTAGCCAGTGGCAGAAAGATCTGGTATCAATGAGAGTAAGAAAAGCCTCTGCAGAAGATTGAGTCAGGGTCCTTCTGGATTCGTGCATAAAGTATTTACAGGGTGAAAAGAGAAGGCATGCAGGACTCCTCTCCTTTCTCTTCTGCACTTTGAGCATAATCAGCATGTTGCTTATGATTTACATCCAGCACTTAATGAGGTACCTCAGAGGCAAGAAGGGCAAACCTGATTTCTTATACTGTCCATATAGGCTGCTTTACCCCATTCGCTGTCTTCAACACTGTTCTTTTCTAAATAGAAGGCAGGAGAGAACCTTGACCTAGGAGTGAGAATCACCAGGATTATAGCATCCCACATTATGGATGTGTTAGCCAACAACGTTCGCCCGGAGCTCGAAAACTAGAGGAGAATAAGGGAGAAGATACTTGTACCTACATTGAAGGCAAACTCATCACCAACCAGGTGGTGAAACCTGAGTAAACAGCATCTGTGAATCTTATATTTCCTGGGAAAAGAAGAAAATTGTAGAACTATAGAAGTTTGTGAATAGCACCCACCTAACTCCCAAATAACAGTGACAATTATCCATTATCTTTGCAAACATGTACCACATGCTGCTTGTTCACTGACATTTCTTTATCATACCAGGTACCTACTTGCCTTTAAAAAACAATCAGAAGAAAGTCATTGTAATTCCAAAGTACAGGAATAGAAAAATTCTGAAGGCACTTTGTCACAAATGTGAAACTCATTGCACAGTCATACAAACTGAATTTTTCAGTTAATCTAGACAAGTTTCACATTCATTTATTGTAATTACCTTTTAATTTATTAGCAAGAAAAGGAGTGCATTTCACATTTATTTGTGAACAATACATACTGAAATCATCAGTGATCAGTTAACAAATCTTACACTCTTGTGTGCACATTAGTGTCACTGACATTATTGTGTTCTGATTTTTTTCACTCATGAAATGAATTCTACTGTGTCTGTTATCAATGAAAGCGGGAAAGGTGTTTTAAAAAAGAAGATGGAGGAAAATTATAAGAGGCATAAAAGCCATTCTCATCAAAGCCTGGAAGATTATATTCTTAGATGGTTTTCAGAAAGGCAGGGTAAATTTGTATTTTCTTCATTTGTTTTCTTTATTGTAAGTGTCACTGCTGCCCAGATGTCTGGGTCCATTGATAGACTTTCTATTAGTCTGAGGGCAGTATTAAGTGCAAACACAATTAAGGGAAATGTGTGAAATAACAGTGAAACAAGAAAGGGCAGCGTGGTAAAATGTTAGTACCGATGCTGTAGGAATGAACTTAAGCAGTCTTTTTAAGTAGATGCTTTAAACAAAGAACCTAATTAAGTTTTGAAAACTTTTAAATATTTGAAAAACTGAACTACAAATGTCACTTATTCAATTACAGTCATACTTGCCTTATGAAGATGATCGAACAAAAATGATAATCTTTAATGGAAAATTACTAATAAAGTTTCTCTTTTATAAGGGAAGTAAATACAAGTTTAGAAGTTTTAGTCTAACATGGCAAGATAATATATTCCTTGAAGATTAACATAGGTAATAAATCAAAGTCACTTAATTCAGACAAAACAATGCATACTTAAAAATGACTTAGTTTTCACATGGAAAAAGTCCACTAATTTATGAGTCATTGAAACAATAAGTATTCTAACAAGATAATTACACACTGCAGGGTGGTGAACCATCCTCCCAGCTCTGTGAGGACTGCAGGCTCACTCAGACCCCACTAGCCCCCTTCCATAGCCTGCCTACAACCTTGCCCACCCAACTAACTCATATCCCTCAAATACAGAGGCACTTACCTGCTCAGATGTGTGGAGGAGTTCAGTACACCTATGAGCCAGCCTAGTTTTAAGGAAAATAGCCTCAACTCATCTCTCCGTGGGCCTGTAATTTTAGTGTCAGTGGAAAGGTGACAATATCCCAGTAGGTAGGACAGAAGCATGGGGTACCCAGAAGACATTTCACCTGTCCCTTCACTTTATACTATTCTCTGCTGGTTAACCATCTGGGGAGATTTGAGCTCAAAGATTTTTCCTATGTTTCCGTGACATAAGTGTGAGAGATAAGACAGATTATAATCATGTAGACAGCACCAATTCTGCATTGTAATTCCAAATTCAAGTTCGACCAAGCAAATGAACTCTTTGGGATTCCTGTGCTCTAGGATGAGACTTCTGGAGGCTCCTGTGATTTCCCAGGGGCCCAACTTTCCTTGCCCAAGAATATGTCATAGGTAAATGCTTCCCTAGTTCATTCTCAAACTAAGTGTGTGTTTTCTAGGAATTACTGGTCAGGTATGCTGTGATTTCCAACTTCTCAACCTCAGCTTTCAATCAGTGCATTAAATTCAAATATAGATTTAAAAAGAAAAAAAATTTAAAGATAGAAGTTTAAAGGCAGAGGTGCAGGGTGGAATCTGAGGTAATCACAGGCCAGCTCATCACAAAAGATGCTCAGGCAGAGCCCAGGTCAGTCTCCATTGCAGACAGAAACTCAGTGATCTGCTCGCATCCTCACTAAGAGGTAGGAAGAGGCTCCTGCCTTTTCTAAATGAAACTGCAATGCAGTTTAGGCAAAATTATGTGTAGAGCTGTGAGACAGGGGACCAAAGTACATTTTGTTATCTGTAGAAAATACAAAAGAAGATACTGTGTTTTAGTTAGAACCACTGATGTATCATTTGTTAAGTATCAGAAGATAGAACTTTAAGACACTCTCAATCTGACATTTATATAGATATAAATAGGACAATATCTATGACTTCTCCAGAGAAATAAATTTATAACAGCCTTACAAAGCCACAAAAATTAAATCATATAATATCAATAACAAAATTTTTGATGGAGTGTCCGGAGTAGGATGGGACGCTTGCAATAAAGTCCTGAAGGGACTTGAAACACGTCAACAGATGTCAGAAATCATACAATGGGTGGAAAAAATAGGTGTGAAAGTATGTACTTCAGTAGGCTACTGAACAATCAAACAGGTCAGAGCCAGAGAGAGCAAATAACATGAGCAAAATCCTGAGAGAAATTTTGGCCAAAGTTGTCAAGTTTGACAACATACATTAAGCAAGAACCTGAATGAATACTATGTAAAACAAAGAGGAAGAAAACAGTGGCTGAGCACAGCCAAACAGAAGAACTGAGAGAGAAAAGGTAATAAAGGAAGCAGGGAAAAAGAAAGACACATTAGGGGAGATGGCATATAGCATACAAATAAAAAATAGTAAAAACCTGGAAAAAACATCTGAAAAGTCCAAGTATTTATTTTTATTTTCATTCATGCATGGTGGTAGTACACACAATGGTTACATTTATCATTGTGTTGCATAAATTTCTGTATCTTGTGAATGTATATTTTAAAGACGAGTCTGTAAGAATGATAAATTTCATTGGCTGGTATCAGGTTATTTAGAAGTTTTATATCTTCTTGATTTAGAGTTGGCAACTTAATCATATCTAGGGACCTGTCAATTTCTTCTGTGTTTTCTATCTTATTAGACTATAGGTAGTATGGATGATCTCCTAAATTTCTGTGGGATCCATCGTGATTTCCCCTTTTTTATTCCTAAGTGCTTGAATTTGTGTTTTTACTTTCCTCTCTTTTATGAAGTTTGCTAACAGTTTATAAACTTCATTTATTGTTTCAAAGAACCAATTTTTCAATTCATCGACTCCTTGTATTGCATTCTTAGTCTCTATTGCATTAATTTCTGCTTTTGTCTTTACAGTTTCCTCTCTTGTATGAGGTTTGGGCTTAATTTGTTCTTCATTTTCTAGAAGTTTGAGGTTCAACAATATGTTGTTCATTTGAGTTTGTTTTGTTTTCCTGATGTGTGAGTTCACTGCTACAAATTTCCCTCATATAACTGCTTTCATTGCACTGAATAAGCTTCAGTATGTTTAATCAGGATTAGCATTTCATTGTATGTACCGTATAATTTCATCTTTAATTTTCTCTGTGAGCCATTGCTTGTTCAGAAGGGTGTTATTTAATTTCCATGTGTTAATATAGTTTTTCTGACTTATTTTTTCATTGATTTCCAATTTCATTGTGTTCTGTTCAGACAGTATGCATGGGATGATTTCAGTTCCTCTACATTTGCTTAAACATGTTTTGTTGGCTAATATGTGGTCTGTTTTGAAGATCATCACCTGTGCAGCTGAAATGAATGTGTATTCTGATATTTTCGAGTGGAGCACTCTGTAGACATCTACCAAGTCTATCTGTTCACAAGCTTGTTTAATTCTCATTTCTCTTTGTTGATTTTTTCTGTAGTTAATCTATTTGTGAGAGTTGGGTATTAAGGTCCTGCACTACAACTGTGTTAGTCTTTCTTTTTTTTCATGGATGTTAAAACTTGTTTTATGTAGTTTGGTGAGCTTGTGTATGGTGCATAAATATTTATGATTGTTACCTTGCCTTTTTGGAATTTTCCCTTAGCAAGTATGTAGTAATCTTCTTTGTGTCTTTTGATTGGTTTTGGCTTAAAGTTCTCATTGTCTACAAATAGAACAGCTACCCGTATTTTTTCTGGGTTCTTGTTCCTTGGAGAATTGTTTTTCATCCTTTGATTCTAAGCCTCTGAATTTCTTTTTAACTTAAATTGGTTCTTGAATGTAGCATATTGTTGGATCTGGCTTCATGATCCATTGTGCCAGTCTGTTTCTTTTGATTATTGAGTTGAGACCATTTATATTGATGGTTAGAACTGATACATATTGGCTTTTCTTTTTCATGTTGTTTTCCTGTTGTTTGTTCCCTGTCTTTCACATCTGTTTAATTGCCTTCCCTGCCTGGTGGCTTCTTTCTATCGGTGTTCATGTGTTTGTGGTCTTCATGGTGTCTTTCTAATATGTCCTTCAGAGCATTCTGTAGAGCTGGTTTGGTGATTATAAATTTCTTCAGTTATTCCTTGTCACAGAAATATCTTATTTCTCCATGACTTTTGAAGGTTTTTGGGATGCATCAATTTGTGTTGAAGGCTCTTTTCTTTTAGAGTTTGAAATATCTTATTACAAGTTTTCCTTGATTATAGCATTTGTGTTGAGAAGTCTGCTGTGATTCTGTTGGTCTTTCCTTTATAGGTGATATATTTGTTTTCCTTAGTTACTTTTAAAATTCTGTTCTTGTGCTGAATTTCTGGAATCTTGATTATTATTTGCTTTATTTTGGCCACACTATTTGAGGTTTTGTATACTTCATTTATTGGTATATCAAATTATTTACCCATGTTTGGGGAGTTTTCTGCCATTATTTCTGTGAAGAGGTTTTAATGGTCTTTGTACTGTCTTCAGCTTTCTAATTGATTCCAATCAATCTTATGTTGTTCCTCTATGCTTCATCTCACAGCTATTGGATTCATTTTTCCTTGTCTCTTGCTATTCTTAAGATATCTTCATTTTCTTGGTTGCTACTCACATTCCTGCCTTCTAGATCTGATAGTCTATCCTTGCCTTCATTCAGTCTGCTGCATATACCAGCAATGGAGCTAGTAATCTCCTGTGTTTCTGTGTGAATCTGTTTCACTGATTCTTTTTCTGTCTATTTTTGTCATTCATGTTTCCATCATTTTCCTGAGCTCTTCTATGTGCTTATCTGCGTCTGCTTAATGTCTTTTACTTTGACAGTCATTTCTTTTTGGCACCTTGGAGATTATTTTCTCTATGGTGTCTTTCATTTGTTTTTTCACTTCTGCTCTCATTTCAGAGAGTTTCATTTGTTGGTTTCCAATTTCCTTTCTTTTTTGCTCTTGACTTGTCCTGGGTGGGCTGGGCATTTGGATTGCATTTTGCTTCTTCATCTTGTCACTTTCTGTTTTCTATTTTATCTTCTTTTCTGTGTTGATGCTTGTAGATTTCTTGCGTTAGATAGTCTTATCGTTGGTGTTGAAGCTTTCCAAGGAGGTGTTTGTTTCTCCAGATGTCTTCTAGGTATAGGTGGTTCTTAGTCTTTATGTCTATCCCAAGAGCCTACCTATTTTAAGACTGAGGAGTTGTTATCTATTTGACTTAGGACCCATCCCTTTTGTACTGAACTATGATGATGATTATGACCCCTTACAATCACAGTTTTTTGTTTTAAAGAGAAAATATCTAACAAAATAACAACAATAAAGGCAACAACGAAAACAGCACAGAAACAACAAAAACTGTATGTCACCTCAAAACAAAATGATAGGAATTAACAATGCTTGCTATACTATATGCTGTTATCCTCAGTGAAGTCACTCAGTCCACCAGATGTAAAAATTCAAGATGGATCAAACAATCAGGGACAATAACAAATATTTTAAACACCTTGGAAATGTTAGAGAGCTTCACCATACAAAATGGGAGGAATTCAATAGTGTTTCTTATATTGCATATTCTTGTCTTCAAATCGGTTATTACCAGATACAACCATGCAAAACTGATTAAGAAAAAAGAAGATTTATGCATTAAATGTTCCTTTCAATAAACCACAGACATCAACAATACACCTATCCCAGCTATTCATATATATATATATATATATATATATATATATATATATATAAATTTTGTACAGGGAGGATAAAATGGTTATAGCATGTATGACATCCTGGTTAGATTATTTCAGTTGGCAATAACAATAGGCTTGGGTACAGCCTGGCCACTGACAAACTGTGGTAACTATTAGCCTGATACCTATAACTATAGGTGGAAGGTTTATAGACATATATAATCCATTTCACACCAGCAATTTGTATGCCATGATTTTTCACTTAGTAGAGTGATTTTACCCTGTTGTAGGGGGTAGGACTCAAGAGGAAAGGAGATAAGATGGAGAACTCGATGAGGTTAAATATAGCAAGAGCAAGGTTGGGAGGCACAGGATGATCATTCAGGTTCTGGGTAATTGTAGGATGCAGGAATGAAGCATTGGCGAAGAAGGAATAGGAGTTTTGCAATGAACCAGTAGAAGAGACAGTGTTTACTCACATAAAAGTATCTTAAAGTCAAGTGAGATAGTTGACTAAAGAGAAGAAGAGGATGAGTAGAATAAAACAAAAGGAAAGGATAGAGATCTATATCCTGAAGAAGAAAATAAGGAAGAAAAATAGAAAACAAAGAAAAATAGTAAACAAAAATATCCTCACCCCCCCCGCCCCCCAAAAATACAGACAGAGAAAAACAGGACAAAACGGAACAGAGAGAAAAAAAGAAAGCAAAAACAAACAAAAAAGAAACAAAACAAACAAACAAACAAACAAAAAACACTAATTCAGTCAAATACCAAGAGGGAAACCAGTCAGACAAAGAAAATGAAAGTAGTGAAATTCTTCTAGGGTCCACAGTTATGAGGTAGTTTGAGTTTTTGCTAGGTTTTGGTCTGATCTTTGTTTCTGCATTTGGGGGCTGGGATCAATTTCCTGTGGCTAGATTCTCCCCATCACTTAGAAAGAAAAAAAGAGACACAAGAGCAGGGGCAGCCCTCCCCACCCACTTCTACTCCTCGTGTCTTTCTCCCCAAGCACAACACTGGCTCTCCTTACTTACCACTGTTGGCTCTATTGTTACTGATGGATGGGACTTTTCCACGGCTCTAGCTCTTCCTGTCCATTGTACGTGCCTTAAGCAGGGTCTCACTGTGTTGCTCGTGTTCCCACAGAGCTCTGTGCCCTGAGTCCTGCCAGTGGAGGGAGGGAGGGGCAGATCTCAGACTTTTGTCACCACAGCCACACCATCCCAGGTCAATGGAAGAAGGCAGAAGCTGTTCTCAGACTCTTCTCCCCAGCTGCACAGTCCTGGGACAGTGGAGGAAGGGAGGAGTCAAACTCAGACTCCTCTTACCAGCTGTGCCTTCCAGGGACCAGAGTGCATCTTTGATTCGCAGACTTTTCAACACTTCACTATTTTATCCGTGTAGAATGCCATGATAACTTAAGCCGTATCTGTGAATACTGTAAGAATTCTTTGGTGTGACTATCTAATGAAGTAAGTTTTGAAATGAGCCATATTAACAAAAACTTTTTGACGTCATTGATAAATCTGAAGTGTTGAAAATTTCTCTGATGCCTAAAAGTTGGAGAACTACCACCAAAGAGATTAAAATTTCTATCTTTATATCAGGACCTGAAATTAATACCATATATGAAATTTACAACCTCGGCACTGCATTCATTGAACCCCACATTTGTAATCTATGCTATATTTTAATTATATACTTTGTTCTATGACACACAATACATTGTTATTCTTTTTGATGTAAGCAGTGCTTTGATTATTAAGAAGTCAAGAGAAGATAAAGACTTCTTCTTATATTTTCTCACATAGTTAAATCATTTTCCTTCATTTCTTTCTAAATTTTCATGTACCAAGCACTTTTCACTTACCAGCATACTGGAGAAACTTCTGTTCTCCGTTCTGTATGTCTTTTATTTTTGTTATGATCGATACCCTTAGCTTATATCTATCTAAAAAGTATAATCTATGTTCTCATCTTTAAAAATGTTTTCATAAGGTATAGACACTTATGGGAAAATATTTAAACTTTTCACATTTTTCTGAATTGCGTTGTTTTTATTGAATTTATCTTATTTCTCATCTCTTGCTGTATCTTCTTTACTGTTTCTCTTCTTCACTTAGTTCACCAGTAATTTTACAAGGCTGTGCTGAGATACCTTTTTCTTTCTCTGTGTCTTGGGTAGCATACATTTGGATTCCTGATGAATGCAATTTCTCAGGTTTGACAAATTGGATCACTTTTTCCTCCAAAGATTTTCTTTCTTTATTTGTGCTCATTGCTGTTATATTTAGAATGCTTCTTAACCTAGTTATATAGATCTTTTAACATCTTGCTTCTGATACTGCATGATTTTTGTTCCTCTAGAAAAAAATATTCCTTCAGGGCTGTCTTATAATGTCTTATCCTCCCTGTGGCATCACTGAGAAATTTTATACATTTGATACTGCAGAATTGATTTGTGTTTTGAATAAAACCTTTAGAAGTTTATGTCTATCTCAGGAAACACCTGGTCTTGTTATCTACTATAGCTGTATTAAAATTTAGCATGTTAGAGCAAATAAATAAATAACCTATTGATACACCTCAAATTCTTAGAAAAAGAGCAACAAGCCAAACCAAGAGCCCAAAGAAGGGAGGAGATTATAAAACTCAGGGAAGAAATTAACGCAATAGAGATGAAGAAAACTCTACAAAAAATTAGTGAATCAAAAAGTTGGTTCTTCGAAAGAGTAAATAAAATTGATAAACCCCTAGCCA
>PVLD010031529.1:0-15630 GCA_004027595.1 Dinomys branickii | reverse complement strand
AATTTACATGTCTGTATATGGGTCCATACATCTACAATTCGAAGATATCAATGGATAAAGCAACAACTACTGTTGAGACCATATCACCTTGTCTATAGATTAGTTGTGATTGTACTATTTTCTATGATAATGGGTATCTGTTTGTCAATATGTTTTTGTACTTTTATGTTTCTAAAATAAAAAAAAATAAAAATAAAAATTGTGGCATTTGTATATAATGGAATATTATTCAGCTATAAAGAAAGACAGTTTTGGGGACTTTGTAGGCAAGTGGTCAAAACTGGAGTCCATACTCATAAGTGAAATAAATCAGCAGTACCTGTGCAGGCAACGTATTGTATCACTGGTGTAAGAACCTGAGGGTGGGAATATAAACTAAGAGACATGAAGGAAATCTGTTCAAAAACAAAGAACAGATGGGACGAGGGAAAGGAGAAAAGAAAGTGACAAAAATGTATGTATGTATATATGTATATACATATGTGCAGGAGGGCTAACATGGTTCTACTATTGTATTATATCACTTAATGCTAAGGAATAACTGATGACGGGTTATTTGATCAATCTTGTATGTATGTATGTGTTATCCTGAACATACACTTCAAGGATATCAATATGCAAAGCAGCAACTATTGGTGGTTCTTTTGTTTTGTTTTGTTTTGTTTTTTGTGTTTGGTTTTTTGTTCTTTGTGTTTTTCTGTTGTTGAGAGGATTAATTGTCTGACCAATTTTGCATGTCTGTATCTGGGTTCATATATATACACTTTGAAGATATCAATGGATAAAGCAACAACCACTGTTGAGTCCATGTCACCTTGTCTGTAGATCAGTTTTGATTGTACTATTTTTATGCTAATTTGTGTCTGTTTGTTAATATGTTTTTGTGCTTTTATTTAAAAAAAAAACTAACTTGAAGAATATCTCATGTACCATATCAGAATAGGGCAGAAGCCAATTCTCTGCTCAGCTAAAACCCAACAAATTGCAATATCCTTTCCTGCTAGGAGTGCAGGAACCATCAGGGGACACCTCTTTGCCATGCTGAATCCAATGGGAAATTAGAGTCCTGCTTATTATCAGAGGCCTGCAGAGGTCCAGAGATTCTGGAGCAAGTTTATTTATCACCCAGTTTAGAATCTTATACTATGGCAGACAGTTTCCTGTATTTTCATTGACTATAGTTAGAGATCAACCAAGTAAACTATAGCTAAAAGACTGCTTCCCCAAGCTGAAATGAATGAATTATTTCAAAACACCTATTATCAAACAAACAAGGAAGATGAAATCCGGAGAGAGAAAGTAAATTTCCCTAAGTAGAGAACAAAGAAATAGACAAACCAGTACTGAGATCCCAGTACCCTTGCTCATACCATAGTACTATGCTATTTCCATCAAAACACCACTCCTTACTCCACTCAAAGTTGAGGTCTCTCTTCTCCAAGATGATTATGATACCATATATTTGAGATAAGCCATAAGCTCACATCATGTATAGCCTTTGGAAAGCATTCATCTTAACAAAGATATTCAGGAGAACAGTTGTACTACTGACTTAGGTCACTTTATTGTAAGGAATAGTTGATGATTATTTATTTGATCAATTTTGCATGTCTGTATCTGTTTTCCTGAGTATACACTTCAAAGTTATCAATATGTAATGCAACAACCATTGTTGATTCCCTGTCACCTTGTCTGTAACTCAGTTTTGATTGTACTATTCTTATGCTACTTTGTGTCTGTTTGTTAATATGTTTTTGTTCTTTTACTTTTAAAATTAAAGTGAAAAAAAGTCCTTTGTATATGCATAGAGTTTATTTTATTTTAAAAATAAAAGAAGGAAAACATTAACAAACAGACATCCATTTACAAGGTAGCATAAGAACAATACAAACAATGCAGAGTTACAGACAAGTTGTTGGAAATTAACAATGGTTGTTGTATTATGTATTGATATCTTCAAAGTGGTTTCTCAGGAAAACAAAAAGAGACATGCAATATTGATTAAACAAGTAATTATTAACTGTTCCTTTCAGTAAAGCAATAGAAGACAGTAATACAACTGTGTTAGCTATCCTGTGTATACATACATACATACATAATTTCCCCTTCTTTCCCTTCTCTTTCCCCACCCTCTCATTTGCCCCTTACTTTTAAGCATTTTCCTTTTGTTTCATAATGTCTAGTATACCTGCTAGTTTTTATTCACTCTTTCAGGTTCTTACACTAGTGAGACAATATGTTGTTTACACATGCAGGTCTGATTTATTTCACTTATGAGTATAGTCTCTAGTTGTGATCATTTACCTATAAAAACCTCAAGTTTATCTTTCTTTATAGCTGAGTAATAGCCTATTATATAAAAGTACCACAAATTTTTATCCAATCCTCAGTGGGTGGACATTTGGGTTGCTTCCACAATTGAGCAATTACAAATTGCACTGCTGTGAACATGGGTGTACATATATCACTGTGATATGATGTTTTCAGATCTTCTGGGAAAATACCCAGAAGGGGAATGACTGGGTTGAATGAGACCTCTAGACCTAGTTTGCTGAGGAATCTCCAAACTGATTTCCACAGTGGTTTTACCAATGTGCATTCCCACCAGCAGTGGAGAAGAGGTCCTATTTCTCCACAGCCTCACCAGCATTTGTTATTGGTTGATTTCTTAAAGATAGCCATTCTTACTGGGGAGAGATGAAATCTCAACCTTGTTTTAATTTGCATTTCTCAAATGATTAAAGATGGTGAATATTTTCTCATGTATTTATTTACCATTTGCATTTCTTTATCTGAGAAGTGTGTATTCATCTCACATGCCCATTTTAGGATTGGGTCTTTTAATTTGGAGAGGTTCATGTTTTTTACTTCTTTATATGTTCTAGATGGAAGACCTTTGTCTGAGGGACAGTCAGCTAAAATTTGTTCTCAATTTGTGGGTTTTCTTTTCACTCTGCTCATGATTTCTTTAGATGTGCAGAAATTTTTCAGTAGAATGAGATCCCAGTTGTTATTTTTTTGAAGTATTTCATGTGCAGTTTGTTTTTTGTTCATGAATTCTCTGCCTACCCCCTATGTCTTCAAGGTTTTTAGCTACCTTCTCTTCCAACTGATTTAGTGTTTCTGTTTTAATATTGAGATCTGTGATGCACTTTGACTTTAGTTTGGTGCATGGTGATAGACTTGAATCTATTTTCAGTCTTTGGTAGGTGGCAATCCAATTTTTCCAGCACCCTTTATTAAAGAGGCTATTCTTCAGGGAGTTTGTCTGGTCCCTTTATTAAAGATTAGATGGCTGAGTGTGTTTATGGTTGTGTCTGTGTCTTCCGGTCTGTTCCACTGATCTTCTGGTAAGTTTTTTAGCCAGTACCATGCTGATTCCATTACAGTAGTGTTGTAGTATAATTTCAGGTCAGGGATTGTAATTCCACCTGACTCGTCCTTCTTGCCCAGGATTGTTTTCGCTATTCTGGGTCTCTTCTGGTTCCAGATGAATTTAAGGAATGTTTTCTCTAGATTTGTGAAGTATGCTAACATAGTTTAATGGGAATTACATTGAATCTGTACAATAATTTTGGTAGTATGGTCATTTTGACAGTGTTGGTTCTTCCTATCCATGAGCAAGGAATGTCTTTTCATTTATTGAAATCCTCTTTGATCTCTCTTTTCAGAGTAGTGTAGTTTTCACTGAATAGATCTTTTACTTCTTTTGTTAGATTGATTCCTAAGTATTTCAATTTCTTGTGTGCTATTTTGAAAGGTATGGTTTCCTTAATTTCTCTCTCAGTCTGTTTGTTGTTTGTGTACAGGAATGCTATTGATTTTTGGGTGTTGACTTTGTATCCAGCTACACTGCTGAATTTGTTAATTAATTCAAGAAGTCTTCTTGTGGAGTTTTTGGGGTCTTCCATATAAAGTATCATGTACTCTGCAAACAGTGATAATTTCACTTCTTCCTTTTCTATCCATATTCCTTTTATTTCTCTCTCTTGTCTAATTGCTCCAGCTAATACTTCCAAAACTATGTTGAACAGGAGTGGTGACAGTGGACATCCTTCTCTTGTTCTTGATTTTAAAGTAAAAGCTTTCAGTTTTTGACCATTTAGTATGATGTTGGTTGTTGGTTTGTCATAGGTGGCTTTGATCAGGTTGAAGTAAAGGCCATCTATTCCTGTTTTCTGTAGTTTTTAATCATGAATGCATGTTGGACTTTGTCAAAAGCTTTTTCCACATCTATTGAGATGATCGTGTGGTTTTTGTCTTTGGCTCTATTGATATGGTGTATAACATTAATTGATTTGTGAATATTGAACCATCCCTGCATTTCTGGTATGAATCCAACTTGGTCATGGTGTATGATTTTCTTGATGATTTTCTGCATTCTATTTGCTAGTATTTTATTGAGTATCTTTGCATCTATATTCATTAGGGAGGTTGGTCCATGGTCCTCTTTCTTGGTTGAGTCTTTCTCTGCTTTTGGTATCAGTATAATACTTGTCTCCAGAAATGAGTTAGGGAGAATTGCTTCCTCTTCAATTTCATTGAAAAGTTTGAGGAGTGTTTATATTAAATCTTCTCGAATTTCTTGTAAAATTCTGCTGTGAATCCATCAGGACCTGGGCTTTTTTTTTTGTCAGTAAGTTTTTAATGACATTTTCAATCTCATTAATTGATATTGGGTTGTTCAGGATTTTTATATCTTCTTGACTCAACCTTGATATTTCACACATACTAGGAATCTGTCCACTTCTGAGTTTTCTACCCTATGGGAGTAAAGATTTTCAAAGTGGATATTAATGATCTTCTGAATTTCTGTGGATTCTGTAGTAATTTCATCCTTTTCATTCCTTACTGCATGAATTTCAGTTCTTTCTTTTTTTTGATAAAGTTGGCTAGGAGTTTATCCATTTTATTTATTCTTTCAAAGAACCAACTCTTTGATTCATTTATTTTTGTAGGGTTTTCTTTGTCTCAGTCGCATTAATTTCTGCCCTGACCCTTATAATCTTCTCGCTTCTTTGGGTTTTGGACTTGACTTATTCTTCTTATTCTAAAAGTTTGAGTGCAGGATTAGGTTATTTATTTGTTTCTGTTTTCCTTATGTGTGAGTTCACCGCTATAAATTTCCCTCTGAGAACTGCTTTCATTGCATCCCACAGATTCCAGTAGGTTGCATTTGCATTTTTGTTTGTTTGTAGGCATTTTAAAATTTCTTCTTTAATTTCTTGTGTGACCCATTGGTTGTTCAGGAGGTTGTTGTCTAATTTCCAAGTATTTATGGAGTTTTTGAAATTCCTTTTGTCATTAATGTCCAGTTTCATTGCACTATGGTCAGATAATATGCAAGGGATAATTTCACTTCTTTTGCATTTAGGTAGGTATGCTGTGTGTGCTAGAATGCGTTCTATTTTAGAAAAAGTCCCATGTACAGCTGAGAAAAATGTGTATTCTGATGTTATGGGGTGAAATACTCTGTATACAGATACTAAGTCCATTTGTTTGCAGATTTGGTTCAGGTCTGTTATTTCTTTGCTGATTTTTTGTCCAGTTGACCTATCTCTTTGTGTCAAAGGGGTGTTGAGGTTCCCTATTACAATAGTGTTATTAATTATTTGGGTTTTCATGTCTGTTAAGATTTGTCTTATATAGTTTGGGGCTCTGATACTTGGTATATACATGTTTAGGATTATTATCTCTTCCTCTTGCAGTTTTCCCCTAACAAGTATATAGTGACCTCCTTTATCTCTATTGACTATTCTCAGTTTGAAGTTTACACTGTCTGCAAACATAATAGCTACACCTGCTTTTTTCTGGGTTCCTGTTCAATGGAGAATTATTGTCCATCCTTTGACTTTCAGTCTATGGATTTCTGTTAGAGTAAAATATGTTTCTTGTATACAACATATCGTTGGATTTTGTTTCTAAACCCACTCTGCCAGTCTGTTTCTTTTGATTGGATAATTGAGGCCATTTACAGTTATAACTAATATGTGTTGGCTTATCATTGTCTGTTATCTACTTGCTGCTGGTTTCCTACTTTTTTCTTCTTGTCTCATTGCTCATTCTTGAGGGTTCATTTCTATTATTGTTCTTGAAACTGTGGTCATTTTTTTCCCTGTCTAAAATATCTTTTAGTACTTTTTGTAAGGATGATTTGGCACTCATGAATTTCATCAGTTGCTCTTTGTCATGGAAATATTTTATTTCTCCGTTAAACTTGAAGGATAGTTTGGCAGGATACATCAATCTTGGCTGAAAGCTGTTTTGTCCAAGGACTTGTAGTACTTTGCTCCATGCTCTTCTCGACTGGATGGTTTGTGTTGGGAAGTCTGCTGTGGATTCTGATGGGCTTTCCTTTATAGGTGATCTGTTTCTTTACTTTAGCAGCTTTTAGTATTCTGTTCTTTTGCTGGAGATCTGGGATCTTTATTATATGTCTGAGTGTAGTTTTAGTATGGTTATGACTAGTAGGAGTTCTATATGCCTCACTTACTTGTATCTCAGTTTCTGTTTCCATGCTTGGGAAATTTTCTATTAGTTCTGCAAGTATTCTTTTTATGTCATTTGTGTTGTTTCCTGTGCTTCATTGACTCCTATTAGTCTGACATTATTTCTCTTTGCCTCATCTTGCAGCTATTGAATTGATTTTTCCTGGATCTTTGTTGATTTCAAGAGACCTTCCTTTCATGATCACTAGTTGCCCTGCTGTCTTCAAGATCTGAAATTCTATCTTCAGCTTCATTCAAGCAGTTTTGCAAGCTTTCAGTGGAATTTTTGATTTCCTGGATATCTCTTTGAGTCTGTTTCATGCGTTCTAGTTCATTCCTATATCATTCATTTAACATTTCCATCTGTTGCCTATGTTCATCTATTTTTTTTATCTATTTCTCCTCTAGATATGTGGAGCATTTCTGTCATTATTATTGTTATTTCATTTTTTTGCCTGAGAGATTATTTATGATCTGATCTCTTCTGTGACCTGAAGGAGTTCTTTCTTTATTTCCATCACAATCATTTCAGCAATTTCAGGTGTGTGCTTACCAAGTTCTCCTATGTCGATGTCTCCTGGTCTTGTTCTGAGTAGAGTGGTATTCTGAGGTTATCTTTTAGTCCTTCATCTTGTCATGTTTGATGCTGGAAGCAGAATGCTCAGTCTCCCTCTTCTCTGGCAGCTCAGCAAAGGTCACTAGCATCTCTAGTTTTCCTGGTGGTCAGGCTTTCCCCTCAGTGTCTGCTAAGATGTGCTGTTTAGTCTGGGGTCTTCTGGCAGATGGTGAAGTGTATCTAGTTCTCTCAGGTCTCAGATGCAAACCATGATGTCAGCTGATGGCAGACCATCTGATTGAACATTCCCTCACAGCTCAGGGCATGTGTTTGACCCAGAATTGGGTTGGACTGGTGGCACAATCCCGGACCAGTGGTCCTGAGTCCTCAGGCCAGTCAGGGTACAGGCAAAATACAGACACGAAGTATGGGGTTAACAGTTTGTGGACCACCCGATTCTGTGTCTCCAGGAAGTTTAGGATCCACACAGGCTGCACTGGTAGTGATCATGGACCACATGTGTCTGTGACCTCCAGGTAGTCAGGATGCAAGTGAAGCCCAATCCCAAACCTCAGTGCCAGCAGGTTGTGGAGTGCCTGCTCTAGTCCCTCAATCAGCAGAGGGCACGTGCAGGGAAGGCCACACGTCAATCCTGGTGACAGCAATTCAAGGGCCTTCTGAGTGAGAATCTTCTGTCTGAACCAGGTGCACAAGGGGCTGAGAGTACGACTGTAGTGACAGTGGTGGGGTTGTGGGTCACCGACTCTGCCCCCAGGAAGTAGATGGGAAATACCTGGTTGTCTTGGCAGTGTTCAGTTGTGAACTATGCGTAGAGTTTAAATCACTAGGCTTGGCTGGTGGAGAATAGAATTGGAAGCATTTTGCAGTCCCTTTTGGAGTCCATAACATTCTCATTGTGAAGTCAGTCTATTCTTTTAAAAAGTCTAAATAAATGGGATTATTATGAAGTCAGCTGAGATTAAGTACTTGAGATTATGTTGCAAGGTCAAGGCTGGGGGAGAAAAACGGTAGAGTAAGTTAAGGGTTGAAAAGATGATCCATCTGAAATCTAGAAAAGGGGAAAAAATAATGATGTGCCCATGTGTTTCTAATTCTATCAAGGGGTGAGAATGGACAAACTTCAGTCTTTAATAGTCATCTTAAGAGCAGTAAATGGGGTATGGTTTATCATATATGTTGGCAGAATATCCCCTTCTTTTCTGATTAAAGGCAATGTGTCCATCCTCAGGGCATAAATCAGGTCTAGTCTAATCTAACCAAGACTTATTGGTACTCTTCCCTTGTACCAATGATTGGTCTAAAAGTGAGCATGAGATCTAGTTCTGCCAATAAACACAAGGAGAAGTCCATCTGCTGTCTGCTAGGGAGAAGAGTTTCTTCCTGGATAGAAAGAAAGCCAGTGTTTGGTCTCACTGAGCATATCCTTACAAATTTGATTTGTAGGGATAGAGCTATGGCAGCCATCCTGGCACAATGTGGAAGACAGAATAGGAGAACTGTGAGTCCTTGATGACACTGAGCCTCAAATAACTCTGAGACTCCTGTCTGTAGTCTCTTGTTACGTAAAATATTCAATGTTTATGTGGATTAAACCATCATAAGAGTTAGAATTTTTAAATCAAAGAGTAACAAGGTTTTTTTTTGTAAAGGATGAGATATTTTAGCTTTGTAGACTACATGATATCTTTCACAAGTACTCAACTGTGCCATTGTAGCTTAAAACAACAGTAAACAATACATAAGTTAAAATCTTTATTTATATAAACAATCAGCGCAGCAGATTTGGCCCATAGGAAAGTTTCCCAACTCCAGGTTTAGGTCATTGATATTTTCATTTCACAAATATGTGTTAACTATTCTTGGTCACAGTTCTGCATGCAGTTATCACAGAGATCAAAAGAGATCAGGTCTCTGACCTCTGCAGCTCATAACACTTCTCAGGAGATAATAAAGTAAACAAATAAGTAAATAAAGAGGATAATTACACAGTTTTCTAAATACTGGATGGAACTAGAATGGTGTGATGGGGAGTTTTGAGGTGGGGCAGAGTGACAGTGACAGGGGGAGAGCCACTTTGGATGGGTTGGTGACATTTGAGATGTAAAGAATGAGAAGAATCTTGGTGTACAAAGATCCCATGAAAAGCCATAGAAATGGAAAAGTACTCAAGGATAGGTGAATCTTTGGCATATTCAAAAGAAGAATGAACGAGGAGGAGAGAAGCAGGCAGGGGCCAAATCATGTGGGGTTTGGGGGCCTGGGAAAATACATGGATCTGATGCCAAGGGCAGTGCAGGATTCTACAGAGGGGAGTGGTATAGAAAGGATTTACATTTTAAAATCATCCATCTGGACATTACATGGGTTGAGGAGGGGCAAGCATCAAGCAGAGGTGATAGATGGGAAGCGATTGTAGCATCTGACAGTTTCATCAGAAAAGCCTCAATTCTGCCAAGTTACAATGGACTCCCCATGGGAGGAAAACCTGGGTACCAGAGGTACCAGAAAGAAGGCTGCAGAAAGACAGACTGGATTTTCTATGAAGATATTCACGAAGCCACAGTCTAATAAGGTCCTGTGTCAGAGTTACCGACTGCCATAAGGCAAGAGCTATGGTGGTCACCTTTGGCCCACTTGCTTGTCCTGAGTCTAGGAAGGAGAGGCACAATATCAAGGGGGCAGTAGGCTCCCACCTGAATGCTGGGGAGGCAAAGAATTGCTCAGGCACATACTTTCCACTCTGCTCTGTGTTTCCTGCTACTGAATCTTACACTACAGCACCACACTCCAAAGAAGACATGGGTGGGGGAGGGGCAGATTGTGAATTTATTTCTCACTGTGTTCCACAGAGGATTTGAGGCAGCTTTTGAGAAATACAAGTAACAAAATATAGAGGTAAAATTAAATATATCGAGACTAAGGAAAATATAAATCATATAAAAGATCAAGACCCAGAGGGCAAAAGAGAAAACTAAAGTTCAGGTTATTACATCCTGCCTGGTTGCCATCACAAAAAAGAAAAAAAGAGGTAGAAAATCCATTTATTTGCTGATTCCTTTTGTCTTAGTTATAGGATCTCCAGCACTAAAGACTTTCCCATACTTTACCAACCTTTGGGGCCTTCTGGCCAGCCATGTGCTGACCCCAAGCCCAGTGGAGGTGCCCACGATGAGGGTCCCAACTTTCCACCTGTCTTTGCAGTGATCACAGAAGTAGCATTTCCTCTATTGTGGGTGGGGGAGGCAAAAGTACAGCTGGTAGTCACAATTTTTTTCTCAATTGCTTTGTTCTGGCCTCCGTTTAGCTTAATGATTTTTCAATCAGGTTTGAATTCTCTCATGTTAATAAAGTCAAAATGCTAATGAGCAAGGCAACAGAACCAAGACCAGAGATAGCCTCCTCAGCTGACTGGGGAAAGCAGTTAAGTTGCTGCAGCCAGAGGTCCTGAGGGTGAGTCAAGGCTGGAATGAAACTAACAGGGGAACACATCAGTGGAAACAAGCCCATGGTGGCCACACTGGCTGGGCCCCCAATCAGGAGCTAAATACCCATTAACCCACACTGGAGCACTCCACACTCAGCTAAAGCTCAGGCCACCCTGAGCCGACCACACTGTTCTGCCCTCCCCAGCAAAGGGAGACTGGCTAGACTGTCAGGAAGGGGCTGTCCACTAAATTTTTGGGAAGGAGACAGCAGCCGCCAAAGGAGAGAGGTACTCTCAGCAGCTAAAAACCACAAAACTCTTCCCCATCTGAAACTATCTCCCTTATACCCCTTTCGGCCCACTCCTTCTCTGACCACCTCCAACATCCCAACACCCTTCCACTGAGCTGTACCTAGTCTTTCTCTTTAGAGAGCCTTTGATGGCTCCCCCTTGGGTATTTCTGACCAGATATTCCTTAGACTTTTCAAATCCTTCCCTAGGCTCTCTCCCTATGAACAGGAAAACAGGAGGGAACACTGCATACCCGCCATTCCTCCAAACACACCTACCTGCACAATTTAAAGAAATTACCTGCCAGACTCTGGCTGGCTGGTCCAAGTACATCTGCTTCACCTGTGCCATGTCACAGGCCACCTCCCTCACTGAACCTGATGAGGGAGACAGGGCACATCATAAAGGACAGCTTCAAGAGCTAAAGTGGGAGGAAGAATACCTCCTAGTTTGTCTAGAGCTTTCCTAGTTTTAAAACTAACAGTCGTAGATCCAGAAACTTCTTTAGCCATGAGCAAATTGGGGAGGTTGGTCACCCTCTGAGAGTACTGGACTTAGCACTGAAAACCAGCTTCCAGACCAGTTCTGTTCTGTAACAATTGGCAGCATGTATTTCCTTCTCCATAAACTTATGAGCTAATCCCTTCCCTGTCCACTTCTCTGGGCTGTTCTAAGGGTCACATCAGATAATGGATGTGAAAGTGCCCGCAGAACACTAAAGCACCGGACAGATGTAAAAGGGGTTTTATTACCCAATGTTTATGACCTGGAGGCCAGAGTATTAGCAATTGGAATTAATCAAATAAATGGAAAAATAAATTGGTTTTATGGAAACAGATTCTCACACCTTGGCAAAGGTTCAGGGATGGGGCACCAGAAATGAGAGAATCCAAAGGGCACATGGCTCTGGCTGGGCTGAATGCAAGCAGAAGCTTGCTCAAACCTGTCTTCTGCTTTAGGAGCCAGCAACATGCCTGCCTAAGACTCCAGACTGTGGTCTCACCCCATCCTTTCTCTGCTAGAGAGCAAACGGTGTGTTCTGAATCATGCAGCCTCTGGCTGAATGACCCTGGATGTAGGGGCTGGGCATAACTGGGACAGGGCTTCACCTGCTGCTGTAGTGCTTACCTGTGAACGTTGGTATGTGCTGAGGTCTGGACTTCCAAACTCCTGGACGTGCTCTAACTTGCTGTCCATGAGCCCCCTTTCCTTCTGCAGTTTCTACTGCAGAGATTAGACAGGCAATCCTGGTTCTTAGAACTGAATTTAGGCTTGGCTGTGAGAAACAGGATGCCTTCTGTCCTGAAAGGAAGGGCCTGGTTGGGGTCAGACAGATAGCACAGTGCCCACTGTGAAGGCAAAGAAGTATCCACATATAAACATCTGTGGTGTAAGGCCACCTAAGTCCACAGTAAGAAATGGGTCCATCCATGCCAACATAGACTTGGGCAGGGTAAGTGACAATCTCATTAATAATTTGTGAGTGAGATTTGCAGAGGACAATTTGTAATGCAGATCATCTGTCCCTGTATAATTAAGACTGGATTCTACCCAGTTCTGGTTTATGAGTTTATGGAATGAGGCACTGTGAGTCCAATAAAGGAAAACAACACCAGCAACAATAAAACTAATAGGCTCCTCTCCCCTCCAGCTCAGCTAATCAATGAGACCATCAAAAAAGAAGCTTTGTCTTAGATCAAGCCACTGGCAGACTGGACCTTTGCAACCAGCCTTTGTGAAAGTCACTGGTATCCCTATATTCTTTCCCTTGGCAAGCAGAGTGGCAGCCAGCCAGCCCCCCACCCCACCTCTTTCATTCCCAGAATTAGTAATGTTATTCACTGATGAATTCCATTTTGAAAATCTAACAGTAGTAAAAACTACAACGATTTACCTCAATTAAAATAACAGTGCCTGTTGCTTTATAGCATGATAGGAGTTTTAAAACTGGAGAATTATTCTTGAGGCTCACCTCTTTATTTTGCAGAAGAGAAAAACCAAGTCTTGAAGTGTGTATGATGGCTTATGGTATAGAGACCAGTCGAGCCTGCTCCAAAAACAAAGGTTAAAGTCAGAGCATTTTGATTTGATTTGCAAAATACCACCCCATATGCTGTAGCGTGAGTATTTTCTGCGGCAAGCCACTGTTCGAAGAGCTTGATGGGTGTTCCCTTACTTAACCCTCATCACAACCTTATGAGGTTGTCATTACTGTTACCTTCAGTTTACAGATAGGGGAACCAAGGCACAGAGAGCTCAGGTAACCTGTGCGAGGTCACACACCTAGCAGACTAAGCTGAAATTAGACATTGGATTCCAGATACCGTGCTGTCAAATGTTCACTTCTGGGCTATTCTGCCTTTCAGCTGCATATCCTGCAAACTGCAGATACTTGTAAAGTCACCAATTTATAGACTCTCTTCTTTGGCTCACTCTTTTAAAAACGTATCCATTGATTCACCCATCTATAAAAATTAATTGAGCACCTATTCCACACCAGATTCAGGAAACTCAAAATAGGGAATACCTAGTTTCTATACTCATTAGCCATTAATGCCAAACCCTCGCCCAAATGACAAGTTTGTTTTACAGACTGTACTAGTTTTCTGTGGCTGTTGTAACAAATTGCCACAAATTCATTGGCTTAAAACTATACTTATTGAATAGCTTCCAGTTCAGCAGGTCAAAGTCCAGGGAGCCTTACCTGAGCTCTAGAGTCTCACAAAGGTAAGGTACAAGTGCAGTCAGCCTGAGCTCTTATCTGGAGGCCTTTGGAGGAAATCAATTTCCAGAATCATTTAGATTGTTAGGAGAATTCAGTTTCACACAGCTGTAGGATGGAGGTCTCCCAGGGCTGCCCCATCTATTGGCTTGTGGCCCCCTCCATCTTCAAGGCCAAAGGGAGCATGTTGAATCCTTGTGCTTTGAACCTCTGCCTTTACCTTCAATCCTTTTCTTTTGTCTCTCAGGATATATGGAATTATATGGAGTCCACCGAGATAATCTGGAATAATTTCTCTATTTTAAGGCCAATTGATTAGTTACTTTAATTACATCTGCAAAGTCTCTATTGAAGTTAATGTAACATATTCATGGGCATGATACTTCATCAGGTATTCAAAGATTCTTGAGACTAGAGGTGTAATCTTGGGAAAGGAGGCATTATTAGAATCCTACTTACCACATAGGCTAAATGAATGATATCTGCGGTGGGTGTTTTTGTGCAGAAGACAGTATTAGAATATAGTAGTGTGTCCCATAGACCTTTAAACCACTTGGAGTTCTTTTTGTGAATCCTGGGAAAGTGCCAGCAGAAGACATTACTACCACATTATTCAGTATTAGCTGACAAACAGCAAGATTAAATCCCTGGAAATAGGTGCCTAGGGATCCCAGGGTCATAAGGGCAAGAGTAAAGAGGAAGTGCTGAGCTATGGTTCAGCTCTGAGTCTTTGCTCTTGCTCTGAATTGCTACTTATAACTAAGGTAAACTGGCTAAGGTAGAAGGTCATTAAGACACTTAGATTCCTCACCTAATGCAACCTATCATTGGTCTAAGTGCAACAGACCAGCTGTCCAATGTGCCTGCAGCTGGCCCAAGGCACCGCGTGTACATCAAGTAGCACCATTTCCAGTCTTTCATGATACTGATGCAATCTGTAAGTACTTCTTGTTCAAACCTCGGGTCTCCAGCTCATACCTGCCTCTCTGACATACACATCTCTTCCACCACAATGGTCAAAGCTCTGCTCAGGATGGAATCCTACACCCCAAACCATCTTGGTATTATATTTCTTTTTTTTTTTTAATTTTATTTTAAAGACAAAAGAATGGAGACATATGAACCAGAAAAGCCATAAACAATATAGAAAATACAAAGTTATACAGAATATAGTAGGGAATTAGAATTGGATGTTGTATTACATAGTTATCTTCACATTAGTTAACACAAAAACATTAAAGGAAATACCAAATTGTAGATAAGATAGTAGGGAATTTGTACTGGATGCTGTATAATATAAAGTTATCTTCACGTCTGCTAATACAAAAATGACTGAGGAAATACAGAATTATAGAGAACATAGAAGGGAATTAGCTCTGGATGCTGTCCTACATAATGTTACCTTCACCTTTGTTACTCAGGTTACACAGATGATGGCCCTTTTGATCAGTTCATTTTTTCTCCTCCCTCATCTCCGTTGCCCTACCACTCAATCAGTTATCTTCCCTGTGATAATAACTGTACTCCTGGGTTCATCTATATCCTTGGACTCTCACCTTGGGAAGAGATATAGCTGCCTCAGACTATACTATAACATACAGCGGTGTATACAAACTGCCATGGTTGGAGGTGGGAAAGCACATATGCTCACAGCGGACTGCCCGGCTCCACCCTGTCGTCGTGCTATGGGTGGGGGCGGGTCCAGACCATGTGGCTCCAGCATTACCGTTCCCCACCCCTTGCAGCTGGGCAATGGGTCTCCGAAGCTGAAGCTACGAATGCCAAAACGAGGGCGTGGGCCAGAGGTGTGCTTGGAGCGGCAACCTCCTCCCTCTCTATTTCGTCTCCCTCCAACTGCGCCATGTCAGATCTGTGATCCCCTCCTCCAGAGGAGGTTCTGCTTAGACTTTCCGAGGGTTTCACTTCCTGTCTCAGATCCCTCCCGAGTTCAGGATATCCACCTCCCTCCTCTCTGTCCTTCACATGTTGCTATATTGCCGTGTCTGAGTAGCATTCCTCCGGGAGGTTCTCTCTCCGCTGCCCACCCGGTCACCATGGGTTCATATAACGTTCATATATGCAAGCAGTATGGAGACACTCTTGTTGCTCGCATCGGTAGTCTGGGGTG
>PVLD010031528.1:0-15631 GCA_004027595.1 Dinomys branickii | reverse complement strand
GGTCTGTTATTTCTTTGCTGAGTTTCTGTCCAGTTGACCTGTCTGTTTGTGTCAGAGGGGTGTTTAGGTCCACTATTAGAATAGTGTTATTAGTTATTTGATTTTTTACGTCTGTCAAGATGTGACTTGTAAAGTTAGGTGCTCCATTATTAGGTGTATAAATATTTAGGATTGTTACCTCTTCCTCTTGTAGCTTTCCCCTAACTAGTATGTAGTGATCTTCTTTATCTCTTTTGATTGTTTTTGCTTTGAATTTTACATTGTTTGCAAACATAATAGCTACCCCTGCTTTTTTCTGGGGGCCTGTTGCATGGAGAATTGTTTTCCAACCTTTAACTTTCAACCTGTGGATTTCTTTTTGAGTAAAACGTGTTTCCTGTATACAGCATATCGTTGGATTGTGTTCCTTAATCCACTCTTCCAATCTTTTCCTTTTGACTTTTGAGTTGAGGCCATTTACATTAATGGTTATCATGGTTATATGTTGGCTTATTCTAGTCATGTTATTTACTTGAAGTTTTCCTTCTTTTGCTGGCTGTTTAATTATTTGTTCTGTTTAGGGAGTTATTTCTATCACTGTTCTTGGGATTGTGGTCTCTTTTTTCTCTGTCTTAAATATCTTTTAGTGCTTTTTCCAATGCTGGTTTGGCACTCATGAAGTTCTTCAGTTGTTCTTTGTCGTGGAAATATTTTATTTCTCCATTGAATTTGAGGGATAATTTTGCAGGGTACATCAGTTTGGTTTGGAAGCTGTTTTGTTTCAGAATCTGTAGTATCTGCTCCAAGCTCTTCTTGATTTCATGGTTTCCGTTGAGAAATCTGCTGTGATTCTGATGGGCTTTCCTTTATAGGTGATCTGTTTCATTTCTCTAGGAGCTTTTAATATTGTGTTCTTTTGCTGGATATCTGGGATCTTGACTATTATATGCCTGTGTGTTTTTTTCTTTGGATTATAGATCATTGGGGTTCTATATGCCTCGCTTAACTGAACTTCAGTATCTTTTACCTTGTTTGGGAAATTTTCTGCTATTATTTCATCAAATATTCCTTTTATATCGTTTGTGAGATCTCCTGCTGTTTCACACACTCCTATAATTCGAATATTGTTACGTTTTGCCTCATCTTGCAGCTGTTGGGTTGACTTTTCTTGTGTCTTTGATGATATCATGAGATTCTTCCTTTCACGCTCATAAACTGCCATGCTGTCTTCAAGTTCTAAAATTCTATCTTCGGTTTCATTTAAATGGTTTTTCATGCTTTCAGCGTTAGTTTTCAAATCCTGGCATTCTCCTTGGACCTGTTTCATTATTGGTAATTCATTCCTAAATTGCTCTTGTAACGTTTCCATTTGTTTCCTATTTTCTTCTAGTCTTTTGTCTTTATCTTCTCTATGTGCACGGAACATTTCTTCCATCATTGTTTTCAGCTCGTTTTTTGTCTGAGAAATCATTGTGGGTATGTGGCTTATTTCTGCTTTAAGCTCTTTTATGGCCTGTTGGAGTTGTTTCATTTCAGATGCAATCGTTTCATAACTTGCAGGTATGTGATTTCCTGGTTCCCCTGTATCCTCTCATTCAAAACTTGTTCTGGGTGGGGTTGAGTTTTGAGACTGCGTTTTGTTCCTCTGTTTTCCCATTTTTGGGTATCAGATTCAAAATGTGGAGCTATAAATTCCGCAGGTAGTTCAGCAGGCAAAGGTCTGCTGCAGAGGCTGCTCCAATGATTCCTTCTCTTTGGGAGAATGTCCCTTAAGCTGTCTGCTGAGATTTCCACTTCTACTCCCTACCCCGAGCCCTGGCTGGGGCGTATAAACAGGTCACCGCCCCAGGCGTCTTGCAGACAGGCCACTCAGGTGTTCCTCCCTGGGTGGAGCTCCTTCCCCCCTCACAGATCCCCTAGGGGCGCCTAGCTAGCTCTTCCTACCTGGGAGATCCCACAGTCCTTAAAGCTGCTTTGATGTCACTCGCTGGGCAGAGCTTCTTCCCGACTCAGGAAAAACTGGTTAGAGCGCCCACTCAACTCACCCTGGGATCCTGCAGGCAGGAATGCCGTTCAGATGTATCCCCGTGGATCGAGCTTTTTCCCGACTCAGAAATCCCAGCGATCGCAGCAGCTCCAGTTCGCGCAGCGCTGTGCTGGCTGTGGGGGTGGGGTTCTGAGCGGGATCCCGGAACGCTGCCCAGATTGGCACAATCTGTCCCAGTAGCTCGTTTTCTGAGTTTCCTCTGCTCCTCTGCCTCCAACAAATCCTGGTTACAGCCGCCTCCGAGCCGATCGGGTTGCTGTAGGCGTCCCACCGCGATCGCTCTCAGCTGTATGCGATTTGAGCCGAGCTGCGGCCCAAGCACAGCACCGATCCCTCGGGCGCCCAGCTCTCAGATTCCGCCCACTTCTCGCTGCGAGGCTTGTCCAGCCGGCCCTTTAATGCTCATGCCGCGGAGAGCAGCCTGATCAGTTGGAATTTTGCATACTCGGACCGCGCACCTGCGCGCAAAGGATCGGTCTCTGGGAGAGATTCCCTCTGCCGCTCACCTGGTCGCCATCTTCCCGGAAGACGGGAAAGCATCCTTTAAATGAAACTTATTGGAATCCAGACAACTCAGAAAGAAGATAGGCTGACAGGTGCCTTTTTCTCTAAGATTATTATGACCTAAGGTTGTAGGAGCAATTAAATTGTAAAAAAAAACCTCTTCATTTTTAAGGACTTCTTAATGTAAAGAGAAGTAAAAGAACAAATGACCAGCTTCTTATGGCCTTCAGCCTTTCTTTTAATTTAACACTGGCTCAAGTACCTTTGCAGGATATAGAAATCCCTAATGAGAAGGTTCTGCAACTTTTCAATATGCCTGGAGCCTACAATGAAAAAGTGCTAGCAAATTTTATGACCTAATTGATATTACCTAAGCCACTAATTTTACTAGGTCTTGAACTGAATTGCTAATATTTATAAATATTATTTTAATGATTGTCCATTTGTAGTATCTGTGAAGGCCTTTCATGATAAATGTTTTAATGTGATTATATTTGTTTTGCATATTTGGCTCAAGAAAGATCAATTTTAAACCTTTTAATAGTTTGTGTAAACTAGTTTTTATTCCTAGCAAAACTGGGCCCTCATTACTAAATATTTTTAATGAGTATATCTGTGCATATCTTAAGTCAGTGATATATTGATATAACTTTTCAAATTAATGTTTTGTCTAATCAGAAACCTAAAGAATGACTTGTCATTTTGTACTGAAAGCCAATTAATACATCAGTAAAGCTTCTAGTGGGAGAATCATTTCTGTTTCAAAACCACGAACAATTGGTGGTATATTTTTTTAGTTTAGGGCATAAGAAAATCAACCTTTGTTATCCCAAATAACAGAATTTCTAATTTTACTTATTATATTTAGTTATTTTACTTAGGCTTTTAAATTAGGATTTAATGATTATAAATGTACGTAACACAAATTCACAATTTTGTGTTTTAATTATAAATATCAAATTTCTTTAACTGAACATGAATAACTTGAATTATGATGTGGATAACATTTTCAACCAAATATATATAAAATTCAAAAGTACCAATGGAAGAAGAATTATCTCCTCATTCTAATTACCAAATGGTTTTGTAACTAGAATTATTTTAAACAGAAGAAGATATTTTTATAGCATAAAAAGAGACAACTGATTAAAAAAAACCCTTTTTGTATCCTTTTTGAGAGGTCTAAGAATATATTTGATTCCATCAGTTAATATTAATCTTTCTTGAACCTTAGCAAAATCATATTTTTAATAATTTAGTCTTAGTCTTCTAATTTATAATTTATTTAATGACTGTGTGACCATCGGATGCTATAATTGAATAAAGATTAAGGATTATAGTGATGTGTTTTGGTGTGTGTGCTACATTTCACAATTTTAAAAGCTTAAAGATGAAGTGTTGCATGAATATATTATTTCTAAAACTATTTTATTGGAAATTATGTGTCTTTTATAATGTTCTTGAGAATATTTCAGTAGAACTTCTCCAGTATATTCTGTCAGAAATTTGAATTTAATGGAAAGTAATTGAACTTTTTCTACTCCAAAAGTACTAATTTTTCATGGTGATAATTACGTTGGATGCAAACATATGTTAGCAGTGCAGTGATACTGGTTTCTGATCCTGAATACCTATACTCACAGCAAGAGTTTCAGAAGTTCCGTCAGCATGGAGAGATGTACACACCCTGTGCTCAGACAGTGCAGTGATTTCCTCAGAAGGGTGGTGGTGGCACACAAAACAGATGTTGATTTTTTTAGATGTGTGGTTCAATACATTATTATACATATATAATAAAATCAATATTTAATACATAGTAATATTTTATATATATGATTGAAAAATCTCCACATCACCCTAAATACCTCTGCAGGTATGCCAGTTTCAGGTGGCTAAACTACTTTGGGCCAATATTTGTTTCGCTTTTGCAGTGGAGCCTGAGGTCCCTGGGGCCAGGAGCTCTCAGAATCTACATTCTTCGTGCATTGTCAGTGACAGTGTCAGTGGCGGGGCTCCCAGAGGGTGTGTGTTGGCACAGCGCCTCTGCTGTCACTTAGGAAATTGCCAGTCTTCTAAGTGATTACTTTGCTGTGGTTAAAGTATCTGACGAGAAGATCAATCTTTTGCGAGGTAGTAATGCTTCCAGCAATGTTTTACTCCAGCAAAAATGATGGCACACGTGGCATGTTAAAAAAATCCACATTTAAGTTTAATTCCCATTACATAATTCTACTACATGAGCTTTGCTAAGACATGTATGATTTGGTAATATTAGATTATTAAGTCTCATCTCTATATTAAACACAGTTCATTGATACCAAGATTCATTTTAGATATCAGGAAAATGGTTTTAACTAACAAAAATAATCATACTACTTCCTGAAAACTGTGTTTATCATATGTGAATAAAAACAAATGAATGTTTTGCTATTTTCAATGCCAGAAAATGAGGAAGGGATAAAACAAATAAATGTTGATAAGAACATAAAAAAATAACAAAATAGGCAAGTTCCACTTTCACAGGATAAATAGTATAAAGTATTTTAAGAACGCATGTCTTAATTATGCAGATGTAGAAAGAGGCAGCAAAGCTTATTAGAAGAGAGCAGGAGGCACTTGCCTTACTCTAGTGTGGAAGGCTATCGTTTGCTATTTATTTAATGACTTATCAGTTTGTTTCTGCTTAATGGAACCTAGGATTAATTTGACTGTCTTGAGGAAAACAGAAAAGTTTTGCAAGCAAAATAATGTGTAACCCTCCTGAGGTAACTTTAAATGGTTCTCTGATGACACCCCGCTTTCTCTGGAAGCCTCCTCCAGGTATAAAGCACAATTTAGGCCGTCTCTCTTTTCTGTTGTACTTAGTCCTTCAGGTCCCCTCACAGGCTCACACCCATGGTGAACGCTGGCAAAATTAACTCAACTGTCAGGTGGGCCCCTCTTTCTGCTTTTATTAGTCAGAGTTCACCTTTCTACCTAATTTGTCTTTATTTATATTGCATATTTATCAAAAATATGAGCTTGAGTGTGCAGATATGTAGCATTACACATTTTTTCTGTTGTACATAGGTCTAGGGCTGGAGTGTTCCATATCCACAGATGACAGAAATATGCTGCTTTTTTGTTCCAGTCAGGAGTCTTCCCTTTCCTGTTCTTTCTTCCCTTTGGGGTTGACTCAACCTCCCTGGAGACTACAGTGATGGCCTCAGGCAGCAGAGCCTGTCCACGTGCCGTCCTCTGTTCAGAACCTTGCCGGCTCACTAGGGCTGGCCTGGGGTTTCCACCCATTGCTTCTGGGTCTCATTTGGCTGGCCTAGCTGGTCGCCAAGCCCTGAGGCTCTAAATCCTCCTTGATCCAAACCTCCCCCACCCACTGGCCACCTCTCTTGGCATCAGTTGAATTCCAGAAGCATTCTCACAAGTCATGGCCAGGGCCATATGCCTGAGTGAATCCTCAGCCATCACCACCCTGAAGCTCAGGCCGGAGTCTGAGAGAAAACACCCTGAGAGGTGACCTCTTGGCCTCTGGGATTCCTAGGAAAGTTTCCCACATCAAACTGCTTTTCCCCAAGTCACTGTTCCAGGCAGGTGGAGCGTTAGACCTTTTTATAAGAACCCAGGCTTCTGCTAAAATGCAGTTTTATCCCTCCTTACGGTGCCCTGCTGACCATCTGAACCTCTGCCTCCTTTTGCTAAGCCACTGGCCTTTACCCTATTCTTTTTAATCTTTGGTTTTTGTGGACAAATTCCTTGTATTCAGGCTTGGTCTTCTAGGATGTCAAAACACTCCTCTCTCAATCTCTTAGCATAGAAAAATTTGGCTTTCAAGATAAATAGCTTTTCCAAAAGGTAACAATGAAAATATTGAGGCTTAAAGATATGCATTTCCATTTTATGCAACATAAAATCGAAATAATTATCAGAAAAGGTAAAGGCAGGAACAAAATTCAGACTGGTCTCTCTTCCTGTATTACCCCTTCGCTTTCTACTTCTCTGTTAGCTTTTGTTCTTATTTTAGCTGTTTAACTGATTCTGTCCTTTTGGGAAGTGAAGATGGACAAAATACTAATAAAATTCTTCAGATCCTCCGTGGAGGCGAGGAGGTTATAATTTAAAGTCAGTGTCAAGTGCTCCCTCCCTTGTCTTCCATGTGGTGCCCTGTGTCCTAGATCATATCATTCACTAAAAGATCTCGGAGCAAGTTGCAATTCATGGGTTGTTTGCTCACATCTCAAGGCTGCTTATCAGATGACAGACATGTCAGAGCATTTAACCATGACAGAAGAGGACAAAGGAAGAGCAAGCTGATATCACCACATCAGACCCGAACTGTGCTTCATTAACTTCTGTACTTCAGAGAATCTCAGGCCTAGGTGTTTAATCAATAACTCTAAGCCAGCAGTGTATAATTTAAGAAAGCACAGGATCAAGGAGAAGCCACTGTTACCTACCTTGCCTTCGTGTATAACAGCTTCCATAACTTATCCACAAGGAGAAACAAGCAATCAGAAGAAAGCTTGCTTGGCAGATCAGGGCCTCTTCATAGTTTCTTCGGCCAGAAATGAAGATAAAGAGTTATCGGGTACAGTAGATTATTCCTGAGAGTTTGAGTTTTCTTTTTATCTTGTTATGAATCACTCCCTGATAAACACAGAGGATAGTACTTTTAAAACTGTCTCTTTGCAAAATGCTAACTTCTGTTACAGAAGACCAACCTCATGGTTATTTCACAGCGAACTGTTCGCCAACAAATACTATAGAACAGTTATGGGGCAAGTGGAGTACACCTCCGTCATTCCTTAGAGGATCGGTTAGCAAATGGCAGTATGTATATGAATCTGCTGGAAAGTCAGTTAAAACGCAGTGTGTCTGAGGTGGGAACTGAGATTCTGCACTCCAGCTTGGGCCTGGGATACATCTGTTGGTCACTGGCTCTCACTTCCCACAGTAAAGTTTCAGAGAACCTTAGCAGTCTCCAGTAGTTTGTGCAGAAATCTCTTATTGAATTAATAAGTAGTGCCAGTAGGGATGCGCAATGCCAGTGGCTTTTTTGAGTTCCTCAGCCAGTTCAGAAACCAACTGGATTGGGTTGGATGCTAACTCATCCAAAGATAATTTCTTTGTCAATAGTCAGTGTCCATACAAGTTTTGGACATGTGAAAGTAAGGAGTCTCAGGGGCGAAATCACAATTGTGAGAGTGTTTTATCCTTTTCCAGGGATTTCAGTTCTTTAATGTAAGTTCCTGATTCCAGTGCTTTGACTTTCCTATGCCAGGTTAGTTTTTTTCTTTTTTAAGTGTTGTTAATTCTATAGAGAAGAATCTAACATGTTAGAAAACATTTTTTCTCAAAGCAAACATTAAAGAGTCTACTACAGAATATTGGACATTTGTTGAATCTACTCTTTAAATATTTTCTTTAAATTATGGAAAATTTTAAACATAGAAAAAATTAGAACTAGTTTGACAAAGCCGTGTGTCTTACTTAGTTACTTTTCTCATTACTGACACAAAGTATCCAACACCAAATTTAAAGGAGTAGTTTATTATAGGTTACAGTTTGTAGAGGGTTCAGTCCATAGTCTAGAGGGCCCGAGGCAGGGTGGCATGACAGAGGGGCATTGCAAAGGGGAAACAGTTCATGACAAACCCAGGTAGGCGTAAGGCAGCAAGCACCAAGTACAGCAGCAGTCCTCTCTCCTTCTGTCCCTTCTATTCTCTCTCTCCAGGCTATATTCACCCAGTGTGGGGCACACTTAATCCCAGTATCATACCATTAATTCCAGCATTACATCCTTCATCCAACATCACATACCCTAGATCCAGCCACCTCTGAAAAGCTCCACCTATGACTGCACGAGGCTTTGGGGGGACATCTAGATACAAGCCATAACACCCTATATGTCCATCTTTTAGCTGCACCGTACACAAACACATGGTGCTGTGGAATGAATATTTGTGTACCCTCAAATTCTTATGTGGAAGCCTTAACCCCCAACATGATGGTATTTAGAGGTGAGGCCTTTGGAAGGTAATTAGGTCATGCAAATGGACCCCTCATTAATGAGAGTAGTGCCTCTCTAAGAAGTGACATAAAAGACATGCTCTTGTTGCCAACTGAGTGCACAAGAAGAAAGCATCTATTTGCAAACCAGGAAGAGACCCCAACAGGGACTAAATTTGGCAGTACCTTGATCTTGGACTTCCAAGTATCCAGAACTATAAGAAATAAATTTCTGTTGCTTAAGCTATATAATCAGTGGTGGTATCGTTGTGGCAGCCTGACCTAAGACACATGATCAGAGTACTTAGAATATTTCATTCATAATCTCACTCACTTGTCCTATCCTTGAATTATTTGGAATCAAATCCCTGATACCATGTCATTTCATCATTACATATGTCAGAATGTAACTCCATAAATACATACATAAGAACTTAAAAAATATGACTGCAATGCCATTATTACAATTTAAAAATTTAACAGTAATACCTTCTTAACACCAGATAGCCATATAACGCCTGCATTTTTCTCATTGCTGCATATAGTTTTTAGCTAGTTTAACTCAGTATCCAAAGACATTTCTACACATTGTACTTCATTGATATAACTCAGATCTCTTTAAATTCTTTCTCCACTTCCTCTACCTTGCAATTTATTTAGGAAACTAGACCATTTGTTCCATGAGAACTAGCATTCTAGATTTTGATGTCTACATCTGTCTATTGTGGTAGAACAGATTACTCTGTGGTCTGTGTTTCCTGTTTACTGATAAATAAACTTTTTAATTGATTCAGGACATTGAGGCAGTGCCGCTAAAGACACTCCCAAAAGGAAACTTCCAGAACTGCTTCAGGAGGCGGCAAGAATGATGGGGTACTTTTGTTTAAAGCGCGGAGGAGTATTTTGAAGGGGATTAATGGCAATGTGTCTTTTACTGTAACAAACTTTTGAAAATATAAACATTCACCATATTTTTTAATTGTACCACATATGACTTAGTCCTTCCTGGCTGCTATAACAAAGACTAGATACTGGTCACTTATAAGCAACAGAATTTATTCAGCACAGTTCTGGAAGCTAGGAAGTTCAGGATCATAGTGCTGACAGTGTGGTGTCTGGTGAGGGTCTGTCTCCTGGCTCATGCATGGCCCCTTCTAGCTGTGTCCTCATATAGCGGGAGGGGCAAAGAAGCTCCAGGGGCCTCTTTTATAAAGGTACAGTGCTTTCATGAGGGTTCCATCTTATGACCTAATCACTTCCCCAGAGCCTAAAACTCAATATTGTCACATTGAGGACTAAACTATAGTATTATGAATTGGGGGGTGGGGAGGCACAAACATTTGGACCACAGCAGATTAAATATTACACTACATATAATAGAAAAGGCAAAATGAAAGTGCCCTACCCAAGATAGTAGTTTATTTTCTTTTTGATAAAATAAGTCCAAAGACAGGCAGTTCTAGACTGGCATGACAGCCCCACATTTATTAAGGAAGCATCACCATTTTTTGGCATAGCTTCCATGCTACAATTGCCTCACAGTCTAAAATGGCTACTGAAGGTTCACCATCACATCTGCTTCCATGGGTAAAAAAAGAACCTGTCACCTCACTTGAGCAGCCCCAGAATCCCAGGTAAGGACTTGGTCATGTTTCTAAATGGTCATTCATGGCTGCCAGGAGAAGAGCAAAATTGGAAAGGTAACTGTCACAGAGTTTGCAGCTGTCAAAATGTTGATAAGGTATTGCAAAGATTTTGGGCAGCCACAAATAATAAATGTCCACTTCATATAGTATGAAATTGTATCCTTGTGCAACCCATTATTATTATGTGGATATAATTATCAAATTCTGGAGAAAATATTGATTCAAATATGAAAACTAGGGACATGAATAAAAATGCAGAGAAGTCTGACTAGTGTGTTGCCAGCATTTGAAAGACTTTTGTAATTGAAGGACAAATAGGATCAATTGTACCCAAGAAAGCCGGGCTGAAATGGGAATTTAGGACAGATTTGTCAGGAATCAGGCCAGGTGGGTGGGTAGATGCGAGGCATGGCGATTTAAGCCATGTGTGGGAATATAGGTGACACCCACAGGTGAAATGAAATGCAAAACAAGTAGCTTCCATGATGTTGCCACTCAACAGGCATCAGCTTCTCTAGGCTTTTAAGCTGTTTAAAAGGATGTGCCTTTTCTTGCATAGAAACAAAAACTTTCATGCACCTACACTGTCAGAGCAAATGATGCATTTACTCTTTGTTTTTGTATTCTGTCTTGGTAAGAATTTGGAACAGAGGACGAATGATAGTTTAAAGATTAGGCACTTACTCTGTACTACACGCTGTTCTGAATTGTTTACATTTAAACCCTACAGCCTACAAAGCCAGCACTATTAATAGAGCATTTTATAGGTGGGTAAATTGAGGCACTGCACAGTTAGTCACTGGCCAGAATTCACTCTGCTGATAAGAGGTAGACGGGGAGTTGGTCCCTGGCGCTGTGCTGTACTGCACTAAATTGATCATAATGCACATTCGGCAGTTACCGTGAGGTGTGAAGGGAAATAAGGTGGTGGTTCTAATTTTGCTGCATCATGAATCATGAAACAGGGAAAGAAGATTGTCTGACTTTTGGCTGGGGACAGTTTGGGAACCCATGGTTCTGGACCCTGGGTTGCCAGTCACCAAAGCTGTAGTTGCTGGCAGGTCCTAGCCTAGGAAGTAGAACAGCGCTCCAGCCTTAGAGCTTGTGTCATCCCTCGGGGCTCTGCTCCTCCCTTGTCCCGCTTCTTCGCTTCCTGCACTGGTGGAAGTGGTCCTGACTGTCACACACCCTGCCAGGGGATGCAGCCGCACTTCCCTGAGGCCGACTCCCACCCACAGACCCCAGGCACCTTGTGCTTGGGCCTGTCACTTTTCACAGACCTCAGATTTGGGGTGCGATTTTATGACATATATTTGGCCTGTGATTTGCCTTGGGATGCACTGATAATTCAAATTTAACTATAGGGCAGAACCCACCTTCAACAGAAAATATAGACTGCAGCGGAGACAGTTTCTTCCTGCCTCATTCATTAAATTGAATAGTTAAGCAAATCCTTCAAGCCCTCCCCCACCTCTTCCTGCCCAGCCTCCCTTCCCACTTCCTCTCAGGGTCCCCATTCCTGTTCCTGTGCTTCTGTGATATGATCACATAGCGTGGCGAAACCTCCTCCAGTTGCCAGGAGAAGAGCGAAGGGTGAGGGCAGGGCAGGGGCCCTACAAGGCTCCAAGGTGGGTGCTGGCCCACTCTGGGCTCCAGAATGCAGTGCTGGCCGGGGAGGAGGGGCTGCTGCCAGCCCTCAGCAGTAATCTTCAGCTCATCCTCCCCAGCCCCTCACTCCATTTTGTAGAGATCAACAGCTCTGACAGCTAGCAATAGGGTTGGGTACCCTCTCTTGAAAGCTGGGGCTATCTTGATCACTTTCATGTCTGCCTTCAGCACTGTTGTTAGTGCACAGGGCTGTTTGTACACATAGCAAGACTTTGAGATACATGGAATAAATAAAAGTCGCTATTTATTATTGACTGGCTGTGTTAACACACATACTCAATAAACACCTGAGTTCTGCCCTATGATGCTCTGGAGGAGGGATGTGGCACATCCATGAGCTGCAGAATTCCCTGGCAGCTGTTAGACGACTCCCAGGCTTCCCCTATGTATATCTGATCCAGAAGATGCAGGGAGTTGAACTTTAACATGTGCCCCAAGCCATTCTAAGGCAGGTAAGCTCATTTTGGGACACTACCTCAGCAGCATTTCTGGATATTTCTTAAAACCGTGTAGCACCGGCTTGCTTCCCATAGACGTCACCATACCTTTCTCTCTGTACATTGACACCTGTGTATCTTTGATGTGCTTGTGTTTGCGGCCCAAAAATCTCATAAAGAGAAAAAGCCCATTGTTTTAATGAACGCCCGAGAGCCTGGAGCTCCTCCCAAATCAAACGAGCTTTGGTTTCTCATTCAGAATCTTCATGCAGCGTCCCTACGTGAGTTTTAAGATACCATTTCCATGTAAAAAGCTAAGAAAGACTTGTTTTTGTGAAGATTATACTTGAGGAAAAAAAAACCATTTCTGTCCTTTCTTACACATGTTACCAAAATTAGTTTTTCTCCAACCTTTCTGTCCTATTTTCAGTTTTTAAATAACCATTTGATTTAATGTAGCACCTAATGACTCCTTCATTCATCAGTGATTCTTAATCAGCCAGTGCCTGTATTTAATAGCACGCACTGTGCTTTTGTAAAACATTGGCCTGCACAGGGCCTTTGATAGAAGTTTTATGGGGCCATCATCTTCAGATTTTTCTTTGTCAGGCAAAATACTCTCTTTTTTATTATTCTTACTTGCTTCCATATGGTGATTAAAGTGTCACAGGAAATGTGTGTGACTGAACCCATATCTCCTAGCAATACTTATGATTTATTTGTGATTACTTTTAGACAGATGGCTCCTGCCATACCTAACAAAATACCAGAAATGTATCAGTAATCTTGGAAGGGTGTGCATTTTATCTTTAACCCCTCACACCATTTTAGGTTCCAAACCATGTAGTTCTATTTTTCTTTCATTTTTTAATTTTTAAAAATTAACTTAAAAATATTTGGTCTGTTTTAAATTTCTACTTTATTCCATGTGAGGTGTCTTTGCAATTTACCTTGAATCCTTTCTGGAGTAAACTAGAATTTGTATAAATAGATATCTTTAATGAATATGATCTAGGATGCCAAAAGATTCATTTATATTCATCCAACCTATAGTTCATTTTGAGACAGGCATTATTTTTGCATGGATGTTGCTGTATACCTGTAATCTTTCTACTGTAGTCCTCTGATGTTCTCCCAGAGTAATGAAATCAATCCCTCTTGGCACCCAGTTTCCAACACGCAGATACCCCTCTTTCCATCCATTTGGAATGTGTCTTTCTTCTCCAGACATCTACCCCTATTACTGGAGAAAGGATGCCCCTACCTCCTCTTTAATAATAGTGTCCAAGGCCCAGCTGCTTCCTCAGCAACTGGGCATCCTCTGACTGCAGCCACCAAAGTCTTGCTGGTTCACTAGTGTAAGAGTTCCTGCTCCCATAGGCCTCCTGTCTAGCCAAGGGATGACAGAGTCAACTCAGAGTAAGGAGAGCCCTTCTCCTTCTCCACAGTGTGCTCAATTAGGAATGTGCACATGTGTGTGTGTGTGTGTGTGTGTGTGAGGCACTTCCCTGTGACAAAGAATACCTGCTTTTGTTGCTGTGTGTGTGTGTGTGTGTGTGTGTGTGTGTGTGTGTGTGAGGCACTTCCCTGTGACAAAGAATACCTGCTTTTGTTGCTATACAAGCCAAAAAAGCATGTGTAAGTTTTTTCTACACAGTGGAAAGAATTGGGCTAATATACAGTAATCTCTCCACTACCCCATCTGAGGTCTTTCTTTCTTTGGTTTTAGTTATTCATAGGCAACCATGGTGCAAAAATATTACATGGAAAATTCCAGAAGTAAACAACTCATATCTTTTAAATTTTTGATTATTCTGAGTAGAGAAATGAAATCTTGCACTGTCCCACCTGAGATGTGAATCATCCCTGTGTCCAGCATGTCCACCCTGTGTATATCACCTGTTCATTAGTAATTGTCTTGATTATCACACTGGCTTCTGTATTGCGATGCTGTGCTAAAAAAAAAAACAAAAAAAAAACCCTACATAGTAGCCTAATGATACAGCACAATCCCCACATCATTCACTTCATTTCATTTTTACCATATTGGCATTATATCATCTCACCTCATCACGAAGACAGGAGGGAGTATAGTACAGGAAAATATTTTCGGATAGAGATCACATTGCCTTCATTATGGTATATTATTGTCCTTGTTCTATTTATTATTCTTATTGTCACTATTGTACTGTGCCTCATGTATAAATTCATGTTGTCACTGGTATATACATATAGGAAAAAGCAGTTATGTGGGAAACAGGCTATACCGTGGGAAACAAGAACATACACATGAGGATAAGCCAGTTTGATCTTATGTTGTCCCACAACAACTGTGGTAGTCACTACAAAATGCAGGACCCATAAGTTGTTTTCAAAATGATTTGTCTTCTAAAGATAGTCATTCAGTGTTTTCCTTCTATAATATTTTTTTCTTCTTCAATGATATTAGTAATCTCTAGTCATTACTTTAAAAATATATTTCAGTTTTTATAGCCTCGGTGCCAGTTAAGTCCTTTAGACTTTCTAAATTCTGCTAGCTGATTTGGGGCCATTGTCATCCACTAAAATGTCTTAGATTGAGTTTGAAGACTAGAGTCAGATGTAAGTTTAAAGGCCTTTAATAGAATAATGGGAAAAGGAAAACATTTGACTAATTTAATGAAATTTGTTTGAGGAAAAAAAAATGCTTCATGACGTGGACCTTACTCAGAATCAGGAGAGGTTCATGGTGCTCCCCTGCCACAGCAACAGTGACTCTTCACAGACAGAATGGAAAGTCAAATACAGAAATAGCTTGGTTGTTTAAAGCTAGGCACTTGCTTGATTTGGACATGGTCTCCTGCACTGACAATTTGTAATTGTCTGAAACTTAGAGTGGCTTGTCATTGGCTGAGACACAGCTCTGCGTTACAGAATTAGACTTGGATGTTAGGCTTCAGTTCCTTCGTGTACCATGTTGGGTTCCTCTCCGTGAAGTAGGAACCGACGTGGCCACCAGTTAAAGGCCTCTTGCTTATTTATTTATTTATTTTTTAAATTTTATTTTAAAGACAAAAGAATGGAGACATATGAACCAGAAAAGCCATAAACAATACAGAAAATACAAAGTTATATAGAATATAGTAGGGAATTAGAACTGGATGTTGTGTTACATAGTTATCTTCACATTAGTTAACACTAAAACATTAAAGGAAATACCAAATTATAGATAAGATAGTAGGGAATTTGCACTGGATGCTGTATAATATAAAGTTATCTTCATTTCTGCTAATACAAAAACGACTGAGGAAATACAGAATTATAGAGAACATAGAAGGGAATTAGCTCTGGATGCTGTCCTACATAAT
>PVLD010031527.1:0-15631 GCA_004027595.1 Dinomys branickii | reverse complement strand
TTTGTTACTCAGTTACACAGATGATGGCCCTTTTGATCAGTTCGTTTTTTCTCCTCCCTCATCTCCGTTGCCCTACCACTCAATCAGTTATCTTCCCTGTGATAATAACTGTACTCCTGGGTTTATCTATATCCTTGGACTCTCACCTTGGGAAGAGATATAGCTGCCTCAGACTATATTATAACATACAGGGGTGTATTCAAACTGCCATGGTTGGAGGTGGGAAAGCACATATGCTCACAGCGGACCGCCCGGCTCCACCCTGTCGTCGTGCTATGGGTGGGGGCGGGTCCAGACCATGTGGCTCCAGCATTACCGTTCCCCACCCCTTGCAGCTGGGCAATGGGTCTCCGAAGCTGCAAACATTCACTGTTAACAAGGAAATCTACGATGTTTCTGAGATTTGAGAATTAAGAGATGAGGATGACCAGAAGCAGGATGGCTGCAGTGAAAGTAATGAGATATATTTTGAACATATTGTCAAGATAGACGAGGTAGTACTTTGACTAACTGTATGTTGAGTAAGAGAAAAAAGATTAAAAAATCCATATTAGGTTTTTGCTTGAGTGGTGACGCCATATGCTGAGATGGGAAAACAAGATGAAGTATACGTGTTTAGTTGCATACCCCTTTAGTTGGGGATGCCTGAGATTCAACTGTCAGCATGCAGAACTTAATAATGACCACTGTAATGAATGTGGTCATTCTGTATGCCTAAATTATACCAATAAATTTAAATTACAAAATGCTAAAAAAATCAAGCAAGGCAAGTAGTTAAACAAAATAGGAAAAATAAAGACATCAACAGAAAAAGAACACAATGACGAATAAATCAGTAACTTTCAGCAATAATTCTCAACATATATGGCCTCAACACCCCCATAAACACATGAAGGAGCCAGTTTGATACACTAATACTTCTCTGGAGGGCAGGTAATAGGTACAGGAAGCAGTAGTGTACAGACGGTAGCCACAGCCATGGAACAGAACAAGGCGTTTAATTCACTGCAATCAAAGTCACCCTTCTTTTTCCTGATACTTGATACTGAAGCTGAACCCTATACCCATTTTTCCCTTGCAAGCTAACTTGCCTTTGGCTAGTAAAGGTACTTGGGTGACACTGCAAGGCCAAAGCAGAAGGAACTTCGTTTCCTTCCTCTGGAGTGCTGGACCCAGCAGGTTAATGAGAGGGAAGGTAAGGGTAGAGGTAGAGTTTCTCTGCCACCATAGCAGATTTCCTATATCAGCTGAGACCTATGTCCTCTGGAAACCTTCTCTACTGCTGATAGGTGGCAAAGGCCCCTGGTGCATCCTTCTCCAAAAAAGGTCAGAATCTCAGTCTGGGTTACATTCATTCCTTGTTCACTGTTTATTACTCTGATAAGTATTAGCTGCTTTCTGTGGTTGCTACTTCTATACCCTTCAGAAACTCCCTTTTACACTTTTTCATGATTACTTTTTTAAAGTTAACATTTCATAACCTGTAGTGCTTGAGCACAGTATTGAATTCTTGCCAACACAAAACAGAATCCTAGTAATCCAAGGTATGCATGTGCATCACAACTAATCTATTTCCTGCTGCTGATGGTGATAAATTCTATGCTAAAGTGAGTTCCTTGGGAGCCCAACAGTTGCTGCTCTTCATCACAATTACTACAAGGACAGTGTTGTGCAGTAGATTCCACTGAATGCACAAAGTACTCACAGAAAGAGGGAACCAGCTCACTTCTTTTTTGCGGTACTGGGGATCGAACTCAGGACCCTGCGCTTGCTAGGCAAGCGCTTATTCTACTGAGCTATATCCCCAGCCACAGCTCACTTCTTAAACTCTGCATGAAGCTGTAGCCTGAGAGAGAGTGAGATTCCATGGCAAGTCTAAAAGGACTCCTGGTATCATATAGTGATTAAAAATTAGATCCAAATTTAACTATGTGGGTTGCAGACTTACAGCATTAGTTGAATTACACAGCCTTGCCATGCTTTTTATATTAAAAATACACCACTGATGGGAACATCTGGTTGGATTCAGACAAAGCTGAAATCTCAAACTTCTGTGTTATTCTGGGTCTCATTTTTCAGCACACATAACCTGCTTTCCTTGGACCTGAGAACTCCGATTGCTGGGGCAGTTGGTTCCAGACACATGCCCATCTTTCCAAAGAACCATCACAACTACTCCTTATGGTCACTAGACTTATAACTTGGACCAAATCTAAGCATCCTCTAGGGCAGAGATGGCCAAACTTTTTCTTAAAGGACTAGATTTAAATATTTTTAGTTTTTCAGGACATATAATCTGTCACAACTACTCAACTCTGCTATGGTGCTGCAAGAGCAGCCCAAGGCAGTACATAAATGAATGGACAGGGGCTGGGGATATAGCTAAGTGGAATAAGCGCTTGCCTAGCAAGCGCAGGGTCCTGAGTTCGATCCCCAGTACCGCAAAAAAAATAAATAAATAAATAAATAAATAAATGAATGGACATGGCTGTGATCCAACAAAACTTTGTTTACAAAACAGTGAGGTGGGATAAACTTGATTCATAGGCTAACCCATAGTATAAAGGGAGGAGTTACCGCCTCTTCTAGCTCCTAATGTTTTTTCACACTAAATTTTAAAGAGGTAAGATTGTTATTGATTTTTATTTTTTTCTTGTTTTCTTGAGACAGGCTCTCAACAGGCAGTTGAGGCTGGCCTTGAACTCACTATGTAGCCCAGACTGGCCTGGAAGTTGCAGGGACCCTCTCTGCTCAGCCTCCCAAGTGATTAGAGGTGTGTGCCACCACGGCCAGCTGTTGTTGATTTTTCATATACAACTCTCATACCCATCCACCAACTACATCCCCCAAGAAAGTCTAGAAAACAGTCTTTTCCTTTTTTTTTTTGTAGTTGCAGTACTGGGGATCAAACTCAGGACCTTGAGCTTGCCAGGCAGGTGCTTATCTGACTGAGCTATATCCCCAGTCCAGAAAACAGTCTTTTCATTAAGGTACCAAGAAACACATTAAGGACAGAATGTGTATCTTGGAAGACTCTGTGGTTGTTATCCTACCTATGTAGGGCAAGAATAAACATAGGAGATATCGCTCCTGATGTGGGATCCCTCATTCAATGGGATTCTTGGAGAGGCAGAAGCCAATCTTTATCATGAAAGACAAGGTACCTAGTTTTGCAGCAAAGGGCAGGAGGGATATACTAATGACCAGAACTCTTTGGCTTCTGGGGATTTCTATTGTTGGCTAATTACTTAAACTCATTTCTCTAGAAACAGGTAGGCTACCAATTAACTATGTGATACAAAAAGCTCCAGACGCAATAGCTAAAAAATGACTTAAATCTCCACAACTAAGAATCACAGATTCTCCATTCCACAGCCTTCAGACCAAAGCCAGCCCGTGTACTCAGAGTCTCTTAACTGAGAGCAAGGCTAGGTCTTATTTAGGAAGGATCCCATAGTACTGCCACACATACATATCATCTTCAGAGGGATCTGTGGCCACTTAAGGAGAAGGGCTGTGGACTGGGAAGAAGAAATAATACAGACTTTCAAGGATTACTACACACAGACCCTAAATTTATGCTTTTTTTTGGAAAGTAAAATACTGCTGTTCTCTACTAAAGTGGGAGCTTATGGTGATCATGTTATGAATGAAGTCTGAGGCCAAGCTGAACCACAGTGGTTCTAGGTGGCTTATGGATCCCACTCAATTCCTGAACGAAAGCACTTGGCAAATGACAGATTCTTCCCTGCTGGTGTTCTGTTTCATGGGGGGAGGGTCACTATGATGGGAAGAGCTAAGTGACAACCTCTGGAAAGTCCCATCTCTACCAAGGCAGTAAGTCAGAAGCAAAATCTAAAGCCTGAGAATGGTAAAAATCATGCAGACCACCTTGAAATATGCAGGAATGGGAATATCTACCACATTATGTAAACTTGCCTGTGGGGTCTATACTGAAATTAGGCAGATTTTAGATGTACTTTAGACATCTTAGTAATACATGTGAATCCAGAGTGGTAGTCAATCCTCATAAAAACTCAGGGACTTTCCACCTAGCGTCCTAGGATAGGGAGTTATGATATTTCACCTAAGGTAAAATGTAAGTTGCTGCACCTGCTTCCTGTACTTACCGTGAACAGAAGGAAGAACTGCTTGGTAGGCCTTTTGGAAGGGACATGTACCACATTTCATTAAGCTTCTGCTACCCATCTACCTAGTCATTTTAGAAGGCTTCCAGCTGTCAATGAATATCTGAGCAAAAGAAGCAAGATCTTCCTCTTGGGAAGAGTCAACTGATTCAGTGAGGCCCAAAGTTATCTGGGATATACTGGGATGCTGTAGGAAGCCTCTAGAACACTACCCAAGAAGAATCACATTAAAGAACCACATACTAAAGAGCAAATCCATGCTCTCCTTTAAAGATTATTATTTTCCTTTTGAGAAATAGCTTCTAGCTTGCTGCTAGACCTTGTTAGAGAGTAAATGCATAATCATAGGTTATCATCAGATGACTATGTATCCTGGCTTTCCAATCACAAACTAAGTTACACGACAACAAGCCATAGAATGAGTGTACAGAGCAGCAATATCAAGTGGACATGAAATATGAAAGACCAGGCTTGGGAAGATTTGGAAGCTGTAAGTAATGTGCATGAATAGGTGGCTCAAAACTTTTGATAATTCCTGCTGCAATGCTTCACCCCTCTCTGCATCTGTACCTCTGGGCTCATGAGTGTTCCTTACAATCAATTCACTGAGGAAGAATTTTTCTGCATATGTCCACATCTACCTGAAAGGCCTACAGCCCCTCTTTGGGGTGACGCTGAGGGACAGAAGTGAAGCTAAAATCTCCCTGCGGGCAGCACTTCAAGCTGTAAAAGATGACCAGATATGCACATTTATGAGGACTCATTTGTAGTTGCTAATGATTTAGATGAATAGTGAGGGAATTGGAAGAAACAGGAGGGAAGATTAGAGACAAAGAAATCTGAAAAATACAAGTAAGGATAAAACTCCCAGAAGGGACACAGGCTGGAAGAGTTTTGTGTCCAAAGGTATAAACCACAGTAGAACTTCATAAGAATCAGAGGGAAAATGATACGCTCTGGAAATCAGGCTCTCTTCCTAGCTAATTAGCTCAGTGGGCTCAGAGAACAGAGTCTTTTCAAAATACGGCATTCTTAGCAAGGCTGATCTTGCTACCATTACTGATGAACGTCTAATCTATTAACAGCGAAGGCAGTGAAACCTCTGATATGTCACCATTTCCTAGGAAGACCAATCAGCCACTTGATGGCATGTTAATTATATTTAACGTCTTCCACTATGCTGGTGGCAAAGATTCAGACTCACTGGAATCGACATGATTCTGGATTTGCCTTCCTTGTCTATAAAGCTTTCACTAGCACCACCATCCACGGATAAACAAGATGTTTTAATCATCATCACAGACTTCCACACTTTTCATCAAGGAATTCTTAGTAAGGAACACACAATATTATACTAATGTCCATGGAGTTAACTGGTTTTATCACATACTTCCATTAGCCAGCAAAATTTACAAAATGGCTTAATGAAGACTAATTTACCACCATTTGGGAAGCAATACTCTGCAAGACTGGAGTCTTATAAGTTGCATATAAGTTCAAAACACAAACTATTATATTGTACCTACTTGACAGCAAGAATACACAGGTCTGAACATTAAGAGATGGAACTTGGTTCTATCTATTAATCTAATAGACTTTTCTATTTGGTAGTTCCTCTATTAGTCTAATAATTAATTTGCATAATTTATTTTTACATCCTGGAAACTGAAAGATGTTGATTTATAGCCTTAGTTTCCACAATGTTGATGTGTAGCCTTAGTTTCCAAGAGCTAGGGGAATGTTTCTACTAGAGGACAAAACAGTGGGTCTACTAAGTTGAAAGATGAGACTGCCACATGGACCAACAGGAAAAGCAAGGGATTATAGCTCTGGCTGGAGTGTAACATCAGGATTGCAAAGGGGAAATGTTAGACAGTGAAGGCGAAGAGCACTATGTCTGGACTCACTGGGATGCCCCTTAGCTCATCACCTATGATAAAGCTTAATGGAAAATGACAGCAACCATAGTTCTGGGGAGAGACTGAGATTTCAGATTCAGTAATAAGAGTTTGGGCCACCCTATTGGCTTAATAATGCCAGCCACCTGAGGTTCTGGCTAAGGACTAGGAAACTAATAGAGGAAAAAGAAAGTCACAGATGTCAACTACAGTTTGATGATCAATTAAAGAAACAAGGACTATGGTAACTTACATAAATGCTTGTTCTGTCTATATGTTTAGTACATATTGTTTAGGACATGCTAACTAGTCTCTCCCTATTCTCAGTATTTCATACAAGTTTGCAGGAGACTGCCTTAACAATTAGTCTTAAGGAAACAAAATATCAAGTAAGACTATGACTAAGTTTGAGAATAGTTAATAGAGTTAGCAGTGGGTATAACAACTTGGGATCGTGTATCTTCTCTCTTTAGGGAAAGGGTGAGGATGTTACTTGTTCCAAGGGTAGCTCATCTGTGGGTAGCAGCACAGGTTAGCTCTGGGGTTGCACTGAAGTTTAAATGTGTGTAGAAGGGAGCATGTAGATGCTTATCAGCCAGAAGTAGATCGCATCAGTTGTTAATTTACTGCCTCAGTTCCGAATTTATCATCCTTTGCACTTCAGTTCCATTTTCTTTTGCCAGCTGGCTGATACTAAGCTTTGACAATAGGTGGTGCTGCAGAGACACTACAAGGCTAAGCCAGGAGCTGACTTTCCTTCTTCCACTGTGCTCTTCTATACAGAGAACCAGGGCACAGGCAGAAGTCTGCTTGCATTCTCCACAGTGGCAGTCTTAACGGAGTCCTCCAGAAGTTTCTCCACCGTCACAGTAACAGCTCTAAGGAATCAGCCGTGATCTGTAACCTTCAGCATGCTTCTGTGCCAGCACAGCGGAGGTCCTCACAGTTCAGTGACCTTTGCCATAGGTTAAGCTGTTCATGGAGCATGGTCCTAACCACTCATCTCTGGTCTGTGGCCTGTGCCGTTTTCCTTTCCCCAGTGACTATTCCCACCGCTCCGCGGGGGCCTGTACCTTTTGCCAGGCTTCACCAAAGACAGACTGGGTCTTTTGGCAGGAGATACACACCTTCCAAATGGGTCTGAATCTTCATCACATCCTTTCTTTGTTCGCTTTCCCTCAGCACTAGAGAGAAGCTGATTTCTCTGACAGGTACCTCTACAGTCTTTTTTGTAGGCAACCACCTTTTACTAGTTAGTAATTCCTTTTATTAAATTTCCCCTGTTCAAGTGACTAGTACAGTATGGGCTCTGTCTTCTGGCTGGAGAATGATTGCTCTAAAGCGTGAGTATATATGTGAAAAAAGAAGACTGAGAGAATCCCTGGAGCATTCCTGTACAAAGACAGCAGGAAGAAAAGGGAGAGCCAGCAAAGGAAACAAAACAGAAGCCAATTCCAGAGTCAAATGAAAGAAGAAATGATCAATCATCAAAACCTGATGTGAGCTAAGGTGAAAACTGACCAAGGGATCAGCAGCAGGTTCAATGGACAAATACAGAAAGAGCCCAAGTGGTGTGGGCGGTGCAGCAACTGTCGGGGCGACACAGGGGGAAGTGAGCAGCAAGCACTTGGAGGAATTCTGCCACAGGAAGAGCAGAGGAGGGAACCACAGGGAGAACGAGCATCACGACTATATGTTTACTCAGCCCTTATTGTGTTGGGTGGGTGCAGGCCTAGCGCAGGTGGGAGCTGCATTCAAACAAAGATTACCATTAACAAGCATTCTCTAAAAGTATAATTCATAGAAAGATAAAGACAATTCTCAGAGATCAAAAGTATAAGGGGTACAAACAACTGGAATAATAAAGCCACATTTGCCCTGAGGGCACAGAATATATCCCCCCCCCCCCGAACCTGGGCTGCCTACGTCACACTAGGAATCCTGAGGGGATATATGTTCAGTGTACTCATTATAGTACTAGTTTTCAAATTTACGTTAATTTAAGCTCCACAGTACAAATAGTGATGATGTAATTACATACCTTCCAAAATAATAATAAAACAATCTGATCTCTGAATCATAAGTATCTAGAGTTATATTACTACACTGAATTTTTAATTCAGCATGGGTTATACAGTCTTTATTTACTTCTCAAGTTTGATGGAGATGACAGTTTATACTGTCAAAATAATTCTTCCTTTAGTTCAAACATTTTTCCAATAGATGTTATATAAATACTCTGTTGGTTTCCTAGGGGTGCTTTAACCAATTACCACAAATTGGGTGGTTATAGGGTGGTTGATGCTATAAAAATCCGTTCGCTTATAGTTCTAAAGATGAAAGGTCTAAAAGCAAGAGATTGACAGGGCTGTATTCCTCATGAAAGTTTTAGGGAAGAAGCCTTCCTCTCTCTAGCTTCAGGTGGTTTTCAGCAACTGCTGGTACTCCTAGGTTTTTAAACACATCACTCCAATTTCTGTCTCCATTAGTACGTTGTGTTTCTCCGGTGCATCTGTGTCCCTGTGTCTTCACATGGCCTCCATATAGAAATACCAGTCACTAAGGAGAAGCCCTAGTAATCTCCATAGCCTTATGGGAAATACTCCCAGTAAACTGGTCGTCAGCGGAAGGTTAAGTTTTCTAGAAATAATATAATAAGGTTTACTCACAAAAGATGCTCTTGGTACATAACTAAGTTAAGAAAAAAAGGTTTTTTTTACATGGGTATGACAATTCATTGTTAATCTCATGCTGTATTAAATGTATTCATGTCTTCCAGGTGTACCATCTTCTAAAATGTAAAACTAGGATTGTTTATGGTGATAGACCTTATCTTTCAAATTCAGACATTTATTTGCCATTCTTTTGTGCTCCAATTGTGATGGGAGGTTCATGTCAGGCCAACATGAGGTCACCAGTAAGTAATAATAACAAAATCTTAGGTGATGTATATGCTATATATGCACCATGATACTGAGATGCCTGGACAGAAAGTGGTCCAGACAATGTCACAAATTTCTTCAGTGACATTCCATTAAAAATCAATGAGTTAGGTAAAAAACTTCTTATGTGTTAGATAGGGATGACTGATTCAAAGAGCTATACTATATCAAAATGGAAATTTAAGTATGTCACAAAAATGTCACCATGATTATCATGCTACAGTATTACGTATGGTTTTGATTTTAAATTTTCTGTGTAAAATTATGTAATTGTTGCCTGTTAGCATTGTATAGAAATTCAACTATTAGACCATCCATGGTTGCTAGAAAATAACTGTTCTTTTATATGGTCCAAGTTGCTTGATATTCAGATAGAATAGTAATATTAAGCTAACAGGAAAAAAAAAGTCACTGTCTTTACAGCCCATCCTAATCTAATGTGACTTATTCTTAAATTGGTTATATCTGTGAAAACCCTACTTCCAAATAAATGTACATTCACAAAGATTGGAGACTAGGACTTCAACATACCTTTTACAGTAACACAATTCAATTCATAACAAACATAATAGTAAATTCCTTCTATAAATCATAAATCTAAACATAATAAAAATTAGAAATGCTTCCTTTTAAACAAACATACCTTATCATAATACAAGCACAGTCTCTACTGAAAAAAAGTTATTTAAAAGATGTCCTTGACGCTATCAAATGAGCGAAGAGTATTACATGATGACAAGAAAGTCAGAAAAACTGGGCTTGGTGGCATACACCTGTAGTCCCATCTACTAAGAAGGCTGAAGCAAGAAGATTGCTTAAGCCTAGGAGATTGAGGCCAGTTTGGGCAACATAGCAACAACATGTCTCAATGGGGGGAGGGGTTCTACAGAAGAGACTTAGAACAGTAAATGCAATTGTGGGCAACAAGGACAAGGTAGGGGGCATCACAATCCCAGACTCTGAGTATACTACAAAATTACAGTGATTAAAAATTGCATGGTATTGGCAAAAACCCTCACACTTGTGGATAAATGGAACCAAAGATACAGAAACAACTCCAGGCACACTCAGCTAGTTATTTTTGGCAGAGGGGCCAAATACCTTTGGTGGTGGAAAGATAGCCTCTCTAACAAATGGTGCTGGAAAAACTGGCTATCCACAAGAAGGTTGAACTTAGACCCATATCTCTCATTGTGCACTAAAGTAAAATCAAAATGGATCAAAGATCTAAACACAAAAACAGAAACAATCTGCTGGAAGACAAACTAGGGAAAACTCTTGAAGACATAGGTGTAGACAGAGACTTTGTGAACAAAATCAGTGCTATGGTTTGTGTCTGGATAGCCCCCCAAAGCCTCATGTGATCATAGGGGCGGGCTTTTCAGAGGCAGCTGAATCTAGAGTTTGTGACTGGTTTATTGTCTCAGTGCTGGGGTTGGGGTTGTGAGTGCTATACCTACACTGGGGGGGGGGTAGCCCGCATGCAATATAGGGGAGGAAAAGAGGCTTGCTCCTCTCTTTTACCCTTATTGCTTTGGTATCTTCCACCACCATGAGCTGTTGCCCTCTGCCACGTGTCACCCCGCCTTGGAGCCAGCTGATTATGGACTGAAACCACCACAAACTGTGAGCTAAATAAACCTTCTTCCCTTAATTTTAGGCACTGGGTATTTTGTCTCAGCAATGAGAGAAAAGTAACTAAGACATCTCAGTTACCTAAGAAACAGTATCAAGAATCAACAAATGGGACCACATTAAATTAAAAAGTGTCTGCACAGCAAAGGCAACACTAACAGAGTGAAGAGATAACATACAAAAGGGGAAAAATAACTTATAGCTACTCCTCAGGCAAAGGACTAACAGCTAGAATATAAAAAGAACTAAAAAACAAACAGATCCCCCAAATTTGAAGACCCAATTAAAAATGGGCATCTGAAATGTATAGATATTTCCCGGATGAGGAAGTACAAACAGCCAAGAATACATGAAATTATGTTTAATATCACTGGCCATTCAAGAAATGCAAATTGAAACAACACTGAGATTCTATCTCACTCCATAAAGAATGGCTAGCATCAAGAAGTCAACCAATAACTGAAGCTATGGGAAGAATGCTTCTCCATTGTTGGTAGAACTATAAACTGACACAACCACTATGGAAATCACTATGGATATTCCTCAAAAAACTAAAAGCAGAAGTTCCATTTGACCCAGCTATTCCCCTTCTAGGTATATTCCCAAAAGAATTAAAAGCATCACATCACAGTAATGTATGCATACCCATATTTATAGCAGTGCAATTCATAATAGCTAAATTTTGGAAACAGCCCATATGTCCATCAACAGATTGAATGGATAAAATATATGGTATTTATATACAACATAGTACTATTCTGCCATAAGGAAAGATAAGCTTGAGTCATTTGTAGGAAAATGGACACAGTATAAGAACATAAGGTTAAATGAAATAATTCAGATATACAAGCTTAAATATCATGGTTTCCCTTTTATGAAAAACTCAATACATATTAAAGTATGACATAAAAGACAAATTAACAGGGAAAAAGGAAAAGAAAAGAAAAAGCTATGCAATCCAGTGCAGACAATGTTTCTAAAAGTAAACCTTGACTTAGTGTGATTGTCTTACATGTTTTATGTGTGTGTGGCCTATTAGTCTGGTTTTCAATCTCTATACATGATAATTAAGCTTATAAGATTTTGTAAGATAAATAACTGAATCTAATGCTAGAAAAATAAAAGGGGTGGGTAGTTGGAAGGGGTGAAGAGAAAGGAAGTGAAATGTGTTATGTCTATGTGCCAGTTCCCCACAGTGAGTGCAATTATCAGGAGCTAGAGACATGTCCTAATATAGATGAAAGGGGAGGTTCTTTAAGGGATGGGGTAGTTGGGGGAGGGAAGGGGGAAGGAGGGAGCAGGATCTCCATGAAAATGGAGCTGAAGGGATTTTCCACACATTTTTGTTTGGAAAACTCTAAGGCTACATTTTGCGAGGGAAAAATGATACCAGAAAAACAGCTTGAGATGCCAGAAGAAATGGTAAGCAAAGAAATGTGTAAGCGGAGATGAACCTGAACAAATATTGACGCATAAAGCAATAATAATAATGATGCCAATTTAAGAGGGCTGTAGGAGAGGGAAAAACAGAAAATAAAAATGCTGGACATCAATAACTAAAAACAGGAGGCAGTGACCAAAATTCAAGAATCTATGGATTATGATTAACTTTAAAAATTTTTAAGTATACATGTTAAATACTGAACAGTAATCCTAAAAGAGAATAAATTCTACATTTTAAGTCAATAGAAATAAGTAAAATTAAATGAACTGAATGAATTATACATTCATGTTACTTAATTTCAAGTTGGACTTTACTCTGGCTAGACAATCCTCTCCTTCATCTGTTGCCTACATCACATTGCTTACAGCAACCGTTCTCAACATGCCCCGTCCGAATTCCTCCTGTCAGACTCCCTAATTCTGTGACGTTCCTACTGTACTGAGAAATTCAGAGCTGTCTGGATAGCCCCATCGACCCTAGGTTAACAGTAACTTTGCTTCACTAGTAGCGTCATCTGCCTCCTACACATGCACCCAATTCCGTTTCGTCCTAAAATAGTCCTTTTCCACTTCTGCTACCTCTTTTAGGGTTAAAGCCATCTTTCTTAGTTTCTAGCTCTGTGTTTAACTCATTCACAAAGGGAGAAAAACTTAGTTTCTCTTTACTTCTTGTAGTCTTTCTTCCAAGATGTCATTGAAAGTTGGCTCATTCAAGGCATGATTATAGGAGGTCCTATAAGGACTGTTAATAATTAATTTTCCTTATGTATCATCACGAATAAGTAGATATTAAGTAAACATTTCAAAATACTTAAAAGTCTTTTTATGTGTCTACTATTGGTTACTTACACATGTGAAGATTAGAAAGTTGTGACAACTTAACCTATGCTCAAACCTGAGAGCCTCTTACCCTTCTTTAGTTTCCGGACAGCCAACATACAATGACTAGGTGAGAGATCCCATATTCTTAAGGTTTTATCATCACTTACAGTAGCACAAATGGGTAGGTAAGGATGTGTAGCCAAACCCCACACCTCTCCTTCCATATGTCCCTATAAAGAAAACACAGTTAGGGTCAATGCAACCTAAAAATATATGCATGGCACAATGAAGGGCTCCACAGACCTGCTCACCTGTGAAACTGATGAAAAATATTAAAACCTTGAATCATTTAAAGTCTGGAAATGTTTTTACGGAGATAAAGCAAAGGAAGGAATACACACTGAAGAAAATGTGCTAAAATTTGGTTAGCACAGAGTCTATGATACTTAAACTAAGATCCAGTCCCTTTTCCTCCTACCAACTCATCTAAATGGCAACTTCACACTAGACTGACACAACCAGAACACCTGGCTCTCCCTAGTTTCTAATTGGAGGACTATCTTCCCCCCAGGAGCCCCTTGTGACCTCTAAAATCTTTGTGAATACAGCTAACATGCAGATGCTTTCTCCTTTTTCCCAACCCCTGTTCCAGGCAGAAACTCGACGTTGGGAGCAGTGCCATTGAAGTGCAAGCCAAGAAGACCTGAGACTACTGCCCCTTCTTCGCCTATCAGCATTCAGCTTTTTAAAGCCTGGAGTAGTCAGAGAAATGTCCCACTACCCTTACTTTCAACTCGAGTCTTCTGCAGGGATTTTACCTACAGGGGTGGGTAGTCAGAAAGAGAGATTCTAATCTCCTCTTAAACAAATTCTCTTTCTTTGCGGTAGAGTGTGGAAAAATTCACGCCTAAGAGTGCTACCAAAGCCAGTGGAGGTTATAATGAAAAGTAGCTGGGAAGCGAATGGCTAATACAACATATAAATCTAAAGTACAAAGCTAATTATACCCAAGGGAGTCAGGGAAGCTCAGAAACAGCCTGCCTGGGGTCAGAAGCAACCTAAAGCACTACCCTAGAAAACTCCCTTCTAAGGAGCCTGAGTTTGATTATGTAGTTTGGTCTGTAAAGCAGTTTGTACCCCAGGAAAATGTTTAAAACAATAGAACAATTAGCCAGCAACTAAAGGAATTTAAGAGCTGGGTAAGGTCAGGGTGAAAGACAAGAAACAAGAGGGGATGCAGTACTTTCCAAATCATTTTAGAAAGCCGTTATTACCCTGATAACAAAATCAAAGACATCACAAGAAGTCCATAGACCATTAGCCCTTATAAACACACATGCTAGTATCTATAAGATACTAGCAAATCAAATCCAATGCTTATAAAAACAATTATACACCATTTTCAGGAATGTAACATCCAAAAACCAATGTAGTATACCGTTATCAGTAGAATGAAACACAAACAGCACATGATTCTCTCAATAGACACGGTCCTTCCCCACTCAAGAAACATCCAGGGAAACAAGCAGAGGGGCAATTCCCTAACCTAATACGAAAACCCCACAGTTAACATATATCTAATAATGGGAAGCCAAATGCTTTCCCTCTTAGATTAGGAACAAGATAAGGATGTGTGTTTTCAACACTGTATGGGAAATTCTAGTGAAGATAACTGTGCAAAACTGTTGTGCAGTACTTTGTTATGCTGGGTGTCTTGTCCTTTTGGGCTTTTATTTAGCTAATGAATGAATACATTAGACACTTTTGGGTCTTAGTTGGGTTCTTACATAGCTTGCATTTTAATTCTTTGGCTCTTTGCTCTTTCTGTTAACCCATAGCATTACTTTAATAAATGACACAATTACTACAAAAAAAAAGATAACTAGGCAAGAAAAAGAAGTTAACAGGCATCTAGATTGGACATGAGGAACTAAAACTATTTATATTTACAGATGACATAATCTTTCATGTAGAAAATCCTAAAGAAAAAAAAGAGAACCCTGAAGAAACCACTATAAAACTATTAGAACTAATGAGGTCAGCAAGTTTATAGGACATGATGTCCTACTGTAGGGTATGTTCGAAATCAATCACATAGTTATACACAATAGCAATGAACAACCTGAAAACAAATTTAATAAAATTTATAATAGCACCAAAAAGAATAAAAATAAAGCACTTAGAATTTAACAAAACAAGTACATGACTTGTACACTGAGAACCGCCAAACCCTGGTGAAAAAGGAGGTCCAGAGAGGTGTACCATGCTCAGGGGTTGGAAGATTTAATCAAATAAGGATGGACCCTAAAGCTGATCCACAGAGAGTAATGCTACAGTGCTTTACATTTTAAAAAAGTAAATGTACAATAATACTATTTCTGTTAAGTACATACACTCACATTTTTAATTACTATAATTTTACATTATCTTTATTTTTAGCATGTTGATTTTCTCAAAGCTTTTTTGGGGGCTATTCTTATATTCTACTGTAGATGAATTTTTAAAAATTTTCCTAAGAGCCAGGCATGACGGCACACACCTTAATCCCAGCACTTGGGAGGTTGAGACAGGAGGAGTGCTGTGAGTTTGAGGCCAACTGGGACTACATAGTGTGACCCTGCCTCAAAAAACCAAAAAACAAAAGAATTTCCCCCCCTAAATTTTTGGAAATTTCATTAAGGTTTGGATTGTCATTGAATTTATAATTTATTTAGGTCTTCTTTTTTTTTTTTTTTTTTTTTTA